>JABSTQ010006032.1:0-14062 GCA_013358835.2 Ixodes persulcatus | reverse complement strand
ACACGTCCCTTGACGTCACGGACGCGTTGAGACACGTTTTGGGCAGCCTTCGACAGGTGGGCGTCAGTCCTGAACACGTCGGGACTCGTTTCGGGACTCGTTTCCGCAGCGTTGAAACTCGGAAGAAGGTTGCCGAAGGTTCCATTCTTAACAGCCCCTCCGGGGCCAGGGAAACCTCGAATGGCCGGTGGTACAATCGCTGGCCTGAAGAGGTGGGCTTGGAGTAGGCCTTGAGAAGACGCTGCAAGCACCAAACAAACTCCCAAACCTCTCAACGGAGGCATCAGCGGAAACGTCCCCCACAACACCACGCCACACCGCAGTCAAACGCTCGGAATTCGCCAAAGACCCGCCAGACTGGATTACGGATTACCAAAATTTGGTACAATTCCGGGTATCGAGACCCCCTGTCGCCAAAAAAACTCATTTTTCCAACGAGGTCACTAAGAACAAAAGACAAAAGACAAAAACTTTTCGCAATTTGTGAGGTCCTTTTGGGGTTTCAACGAAGTGCCCCCACTTAGATCCTCATTCCCGTGGATGACGAAGACCTCTGAGATCATCCCTACTATTTTTCGTGATGTCAGAAAAATCTGCTCAACCCATCGGCATTGCCGTTAAATTTGCCTTTCCTTTTTCTTACGCTAAAGTCGTAGTGATCGATTTTCACATGATTTCTAGACGTGAAAATGCGGTCTTTATAGCGCCGATAAAACAATCCGCCTCTTTCATTCCCCGTCACATTGGTCCTAGCAATCTCCTGAGCTGTACAGCGAAACCCTGACACACTAGGGTCGCTCTTCTGCTCGACTGTCAAAGACACTCTGTCTACTCGTAGCAGAGGACCAAAGTTACGCGACGCCGGAGCTACGAGAGATCTTTCACTGATCCCGTCTTCCTCCGCCTTTTCCGCCGGCGCGTTGGGACGGCGTACGCTTTCTAGTGCTACGAGGTCAGGCTGTTCTACAACCTGGTCCCTCTCATCCCGGTTTTCTGCCTCCAACTCTGGGAGTGCTTGCTCCCCGTCAGCTGCCTCTGGCTCTGGATCACTTGTCAACAAAGGGGCGACCTGACGCGATTTGGACCTCGTACACGACTGAACTAGCCCTTCTCCCAGTTGTTGACCCCTTTCGCGCAGCAGGAAATCTGACCGGTTAGAAAACAAATAAGGATACTCCAACGGGACTGTCTGCGAGACAGCCGCCTCTGTCACTAGCTCTCCGAACGGGCCAGTTATCCTTACTCTCGCCATAGGCAGACAGACACTGTGCTTTTCGAGCAGCTGCTTGATCCAAACTACCTTTCCCGTAAAATCGGATGGCGTTACATACGACGGATGGACAACGTCCATCGTCGCTGCACTGTCCCGAAGCACCCTGCACGGCTTTCCGTTTACATGGAGCTCGTGAAGATAGGGACGAAGAAGCTTCAGGTCCTTGTCACTAACGTTCACGTACGAGAACACAACCCGCGGTTTCTTACATCTGGCCGCTGTCTGTCCCGGCTCCTGACAGTTGTAGCACAGGAACGGCTTCCTTGCCTCGAACTGCCCTGTTGGGCTTTTCCGCGCCTCGTCTCCGTTCGAGTGTTCTGCGCTCTTTTCTGGGACCTTTTGTCCTGCTTCGGGCTTCTCGGGCCCGTTTTCTCGCGAGTCATTTCCCTGTCGGAAGGTCTTGCGCTGATCGCTTCGGCCGGATTCGCTTTCCTCTCCGCTCAGCTTTCTACGCGTTGCGTACTCTTCGGCTAGCTCAGCGGCCCTTTCGACGGAGTCGACTCCCACCCTGTCCTGCACCCAGAGCTTGACTGACTGCGGAATGCTACGAAAGAACTGTTCGAGGCACACACACTCGACTACCTTGTCTCGGCTTTCGTACACTTCCTCGCTCTTCAACCATTCTATCAGGTTGGTTTTAAGCCCGTACGCGAATTCCGAGTAGCCCTCGCTGCTCTTTTTGGATGCGTTTCTAAACCTTTGACGGAACGCCTCGGCAGAAAGGCGGTACCGCTTCAAAAGGCTGGACTTCACCTTGTCGTAGTCGTCCGCGTCTCCAGCACTAAGGCGCGCGACAACCTCTGCTGCCTCACAGGGCAACAAAGTCAAAAGCCGTTGCGGCCACGTTTCTGGGGCGAATCTCAACTTCTCACATGTCCTCTCAAAGTTAACTAAGAATAGGCCCACGTCTTCCCCAACTTTAAACGGCTGCATGAGCTTCTTCATTTGATACGACTCGGTCTCACTTGCTCGTACCGGAGCCCCAACTCTACTGTTCTGCGAGTTTAATCGCTGTTGTTCAATTTCGAGCTCTAGCCTTTTCAGCGCTCGCTCCTCTGTCGCTGCAGCCCGCTCCTGTTCTCGTTCCTCTTTCGCTGCAGCCTGTTCTCGTTCCTCTTTCGCTGCAGCCTGTTCTCGCTCTCGTTCCTCTCTAGCTGCAGCTTCGCTCTTAGCGTTCTGAAGCAGTTCCCACGCAATTTTAATTTCCTCTGCTTCCGCGCTCTCTGAAATCACTTTACTGATCTCAGATTTCTTCATCTTTTGCTCCACCTCCACACCCAATTCTTCACATAAACAGAGTAAATCTGTTCTCAGTAACCTCATCAGATCCATGATCGCTGCTCTTTAGCTTTGGCTTTGCAATAAAACTTGTCGCGAGGTTGTACCAAAACCTAGCGCACGAGTCAATCACTAAGGATTCCCAGCAGTTCAAAATTAATTACCCATAATCTGAAGCCTGGCGAATCTCAAAGCAAAGTCCAAACGCTCACCCGCAGATGTAGCACGATGTCGCATGGTCCGATCCCAACCGCTGCCAACCAGTTGTTCGAGGCGGGGCTTAGGCCGCACGTCCGGGAGCTTCCTTGCTCGTGATGACGACCATTCCCCGAAGTGAAGAACTCAGGGGTCCAGTGGAGGTGGGAGAATTGGTAACGTAACGAACGGTTTAATTACATGGTAGCGATACAGTCGTCAAATCCAAGAGAACAAATGGAGCCCTCACGCCCCGCCTTATATAGGGGTCCGTTTTCTCCCTCTCTCTCCGCCAGGGCAGCAGGTGCGACCGCCACGTGCTTTGCAGCTGGGTCCGCCGCGACGTAGTCAGAAATGAGTCATAGCCAAGGTTCTCCGCAGTTAGGCCAGGCCTCTCTCCCCTTCCGGAGCGCACGAACCCACACGCACACACACACACGTCCCGTTGACGTCACGGACGCGTTGAGACACGTTTTGGGCAGCCTTCGACAGGTGGGCGTCAGTCCTGAACACGTCGGGACTCGTTTCGGGACTCGTTTCCGCAGCGTTGAAACTCGGAAGAAGGTTGCCGAAGGTTCCATTCTTAACAGCACCAATAGAATGCTGGCGAACTATGAACACACTTTACATTCCTTTCGATCGTTGTTTTGCTTAGAATCGTCGCTCGTTTCTACATACCTGCCATGGAACAGAGGTTTGGGCCTGAAATATAGCGAAGTTTAACATCGTTCAGTGGTAAAGAAAAAATGCTGTAACTCAAGCAATTACACTATCACCATATGGGCCTCCTGCGTTCCCCAGGGGGTGCTGCGAAAAGGGACTTGTTAGGCCTTGTTTTGGGTAGTACAAACGTTAGCGTCTCAAACTGTCACGCAAGCAGAAGCGTGCCAGCTCTGGTGCCGAGCGCGAGATCACGATGGAAGTACAGAGAAACAACAAAAATTCGAACGCCGTCAAAGCTAAGACGCTAAGCGCGTGAGCCAAGAACAGCCGTTCCGCGCGTTCCAAAGTAGACATGACAAAGAAAAATTAAAGCGTCGCTTCACAGGTATTTTGACGTCACCACCCAGAGATAAGAGACGCGTACCCTAGCGGTGGTGTCATGAATTTGGCACTTTTGGTTGTCTTGCGGCGTTGAGTCTGGCCGATTTCTGGCGTCCAAAAGTGTTTTTTCGTTCTTCAGGACCAGACAGAAATAAAAAAGCTCAACCAACGTGCCATAAGTAGTGCGAGGCTCAATCACGTGAGCTTGTACTACCCAAAATGAGGGCGCTACAGTTTGTTCAAAGCTTCAGCGCAGGAGGCCTATTAATAAAGGTACATACTATCCGGTACAACCGAAATAACAAAAGTTATTCATGTTATTTTCCGGCGAAGAGACAAAATTCACGCGTTTTCCCATAGGAATACACAGGAAGACTGGAAAAGTAGACTGCATGCTGTCTGCTTCAATTTGCAACCGGAAGTCCCGTAGACACTAGCGCCAGCTGAGCCTCTAGCGTTTAATTGTAATAACTCTATGCCTGGTTGTCCCGTCCCTAAAGCCCCTTGATAAAGGCGTTTTTTTACAAGTACCGCCAACCATTGTTGTGGAAACGCGCGAGGCACGTGCCACGAGCGCGAGCTCCGCCGCCATTCGCTTCCAAGGGCCGCTCATTTCAGTGCTGCGCCGCCATTTGCTTCCAAGGGCCGCTCGAGACACGGACCTCGTGCACTCGCGCATTTGACGCTACTTGCGAGACAAACGCAAACACATCGAGGGGCTTTAGTTGTCCCATCTTCTGGTTGCCGAAGCTGCCCTGGACTGCTACACTGGAGAGCGACCTGCAACAGCACAGGCGTCTGCTACATACACCACCGCTGTTCGGACGCCGCCAGGACTATGACAGGCGCCAACATGACACTTTTATGTCGTAATCAGGCGGAAATCGAGGGACCACTTTTTTAGACGCGATAAACCAACGAAGCTGCGGTAAACACACCAGCGAAGGCGCGTTTTACCCCTTGGTTCCGCCAGCACACGATACCTGTAACCAGTCTTGGGCAGTAACTAGTTACTAGTAACGCGTTACCGGTAACTAGTTATTTTTCCGGTAACTTTTACCAGTAACGCGTTACTATTTAATACTTGTAACTGTAGCACTGTTACTTTTTTATTGAGTAACTGTAGGGAGTTTTAGAATAGCGCACGCTAAAGCTTTGCGTACGCAAAGAATAGCGTCGTCGCCACTGCGCATGCTCCGAACGCAAACCAGGTTTTGCGCTTTGCGTGCGCAATTTTAGCGTGCGCTATTTCTCGGAAATAGCGTGCGTACGCAAAGAGTCATTAGGGAGTTTTAGAATAACGTACGCAATTTTAGCGCACGCTAGCGCTAAATTTAGCGCTTGTATTAGCGCACGCGACGCAAGAGAGTTTTAGAATAGCGTTGCTCCGTCGCGACGCAAAAGCCCAAGCATCTCGCGCTTGCGACGCCACCAAGATACAGTCACAATTTTTATTTCACACACGAAATGCTGTAAATATAGAAAAAATAAGTTTTCGGTCCAGAGTACCATTTTACATTTGTTTAAACGTGAGAATGCGACGCGAGCGGTTGACCGGTCGTGTCCGCTTGCGTCGCCTCGGCAAGAGAGGTCTCGTGTACTGACCTTCGCCGAGAAATGTTCGCGCGTCACAAGCATCAAGTCGCCGGTGATCGTTGCCAAACCGAGTACAATGCCGTCTTGAATTGAAAATCGCAGTCGCGAGGATGCCGCCGACGTCGCACTCACGACGCCGCCAAAACAGCCGCCGACATAATCCTGGAAGCCGCCATTTTTTAACTCTGCTCGTCTTGGCTTTAGCCAACTTCTCATCAGGAATCCTCCTTGGAGAAGCGCAAAGACTCTTTGCGTACGCACGCTATTTCCGAGAAATAGCGCACGCTAAAATTGCGCACGCAAAGCGCAAAACCTGGTTTGCGTTCGGAGCATGCGCAGTGGCGACGACGCTATTCTTTGCGCACGCAAAGCTTTAGCGTGCGCTATTCTAAAACTCCCTTTTGCGCTTCTCCAAGGAGGATTCGTGATGAGAAGTTGGCTAAAGCCAAGACGAGCTGAGTTTAAAAAAATGGCGGCTTCCAGGACTATGACGGCGGCTGCTTTGGCGGCGTCGTGACTCGTGAGTGCGACGTCGGCGGCATCCTCGCGACTGAGATTTTCAATACGGAACGACATTGTACTCGGTTTGGAAACGATCACCGGCAACTTGACGCTTGTGACGCGCGAACATTTCTTGGCGAAAGGCGAAAGTACGATGTGCGAAGGTCAGTACACGAGACCTCTCTTGCCGAGGCGACGCAAGCGGACACGACCGGTCAACCGCTCGCGTCGCATTCTCACGTTTAAACAAATCTAAAATAGTACTCTGCACCAAAAAACTCGTTTTTTCTAAAGTTACAGCACTTTGTGTGTGAAATAAAAATTGTGACTGTATCTTGGTGGTGTCGCAAGCGCGAGATGCTTGGGCTTTTGCGTCGCGACGGAGAAACGCTATTCTAAAACTCTGTCGCGTCGCGCGCGCTAATGCAAGCGCTAAATTTAGCGCTAGCGTGCGCTAAAATTGCGTACGTTATTCGAAAACTCCCTAACAACTGTCTAGGCCGTTACAGTTACTTTTTTTACGATATATATTAGAACACACTGCCGCGGACATGAAGAAATTGCCATCTTGAAGTATTTTTCTCCAAACTCCTCGCTGGCAGAAAAACAACAGCAACAATAACAAGCGTGGCCATGCATTAGACAAACAAAAAATTGCCTGGTTTAGCCCACGACCGAGAATGGACGACGGACGAGTCAGCACGAAACCGGGAGATAAAGGAAGCGGCGCCCGCGGTGGTAGGGGCGGCAAACAATGTCTGTTTCACCGACTTTGGCTCACTCTTCTCTCGAGGGGACCATCTGCGGGTGTCGGTGGTCGTGCGATACCTCCCAGTATTCCGTTTGGGCTGTATCTGGGATATGTCCGAGCTTTGGTTTTAAACCCAGCCGTTTGCCGTTTCCTCATCCCTATTAGTTTTCAAAGAAGTCATCCCCATATTGGGCAGAAAGCCGGCGCTTGTTTAACTAACGGAGCCGATCGAGTAAACACGACTTCCACAGTTGGCGTTTCGGACACAGACGCCGCCGCGGTGGTCGTCGCACACTCGTTGTAGCGAGTGCATGTGCGCACGCGGCGTAACGCAGGACGACGTAGCCATGCGTGACTGATTGCATGCGTGCGAGGGGCTCGCGCGGGGGTTCGATGAGTTGTGTTTGGGTCGCCATGATACCTGCATAAAGGTCACTGGTGTTTTGGGTCTCACGGTGGTCGGCTGCTTCATCCCACGTAACGTGCGGCTAGCCCAGAGCAAGCTCGCAACATGGTGTCAGAAGTGGTTCGCACCAGCAGCCATCGCCTACCCTGAATGCCGTAGTCAAACCATGGCAGAGAACGAAGCTATCTCCGCCGCCACGGCACTGCTCCATCAGCCCTTCGGTGCCATGGGACTAACGCCTCCTCCGAACTTCGACTTCTCGAATCCCAGCACTTGGGAGCAATGGGTGCTTCAATTCGAAGATTACAGCTACGCCTCTGGACTTCATCGAACATCTGGCGAGGTTCAAGTAAGAACACTTCTCTACGCCATGGGGTCCCAGGAAGCACGTCGCATCCTCGATACGCTCACGCTGACTCCGGCAGACTGGGGATCGCTAGAGGTCATCAAGCAGAAGTTCAGGGACCACTTCATTCATCCGTTGAACGAGGTCTACGAGAGCGTTCGGTTTCACCGTCGAGTCCAAGAGGCTGGTGAGTCGGTGGACAGCTTTTACACCGCGCTTCGTACACTGGTCAAGAAATGTCACTACCAGTCCGCGGATGTGGAAGACCGTCTGGTGCGCGACCGCTTCGTCGTGGGTCTCCTGGATTCTCGCCTCTCGGACAAGCTTTGCCGCTGTCCGAAGCTAACGCTAGAGGAGGCAAGGCTCCAGGCACGAATTCACGAGGACGCCGTGAAGGCTAGAACCGCGGTTTTCAAGGAAGAGGCGGATTCCCCCCACGTGGTCGCCGAGGCGAAAGTCAAGAAAGGTCAACGGAAAAATCCGTCTTTCAAGTCTCACACAGGACAGGAGTCGTTCGCGTCTACTTCCACCGCGAAGAACTGCCGGTTTTGCGGGAGAGGAAGCCATCAACGCTCCGAGTGTCCGGCGAGACAAGCGAAGTGCCGCCACTGCAAGCGACTAGGCCACTTTGAGTCAGTCTGCGAAAAGAAGAGAGGCTTGAGCTCCATCCAACTGCACTCTGTCGCATCGAGTCGCCGAGCAAAGTTCGTCTGGGTGGACGTCAACGGCTACGCTGTCCACTTCAAGGTCGACTCGGGCGCGGAGGTGACGGTTCTACCAAGCTCCTTTCCAGGCGTTCCTCGACAACTTCAGAAGGTAGACGGCGAGTTGGCCGGCCCCGGGAACACTTCTCTGCAAGTCCTGGGCACCTTCGAGGCAACCTTACGCTGGAAAGACAAGTCCTTTGTCGAGCAGATCTACGTCATGCCAGCGCAAGACCCTCCTCTACTAGGCTTCCTGGCCATTCAAGCTTTGGGAGTCGTCAAGTTCGTCGACAACGTGTCCGGCCCAGAGATGCTTCTGGGAAGGAATTTATTCAACGGCCTTGGAGAACTCAAGGAAGAGTACGTCATCAGGCTGCGTCCTGGTGCTCGACCGTTCTCACTCAGCGTGCCGAGAAGAATTCCCATACCGCTTCACGACGTTGTCCGAAAAGAGCTCGAGAAGCTTGAGTCCGATGGCGTCATCAGGAAGGTGAACAGCCCGACGGACTGGTGTGCGGGCATAGTCGTCGTCCCCAAGGCTTCAGGAGACTACCGGATCTGCGTTGATCTGACTCGTCTCAACGAAGTTGTGCTTCGGGAAAGGCACATTCTGCCTTCCGTTGAGCAAATCCTGGGATGTCTTGGACAAGCCAAGATCTTTTCGAAGCTCGATGCCACCGCTAGTTTTCACCAAGTGAGACTTTCAGAAGAAACCCAAGAGCTTACAACCTTCATCACGCCGTTTGGGAGGTTCTGCTTCTGTCGTCTTCCATTTGGAATCTGCTCAGCTCCGGAGTATTTTCAGCGACAGATGAGCCGCATACTCGAAGGACAAGACGGAGTTGTCAACATGATAGATGACATCCTGGTCTTCGGTAGCACGCAAGCAGAACACGACAGGCGCCTCAAGCAGGTGTTGAATCGTCTCGAAGCGGCAGGTGTGAAGCTCAACAAAGCCAAGTGCGCTTTCTCCGCCGAGAAGGTCAAGTTTCTGGGTGTTCTGGTCAGTTCGGCAGGTATCAGCCCAGATCCGGAGAAAATTCAGGCTTTGGCAGACTTGAAGGCGCCGACAGACGTCAGTGGAGTCCGAAGATTGCTGGGAATGGCAAATCACGTCGGACGTTTTCTTCCACACCTGTCGGATGTAACCGCACCGATCCGGGCACTCCTGCAGAAGTCCAGCGTGTGGTACTGGGGTGCCAGTCAACAGGCCGCCTTCAACCAGCTGAAGAGTATGCTTAGCTCAGAGGCCTGCATGGCAAAGTACGATCCTTCGTACTCCACGACGGTATCTGCCGATGCCAGCTCCTACGGCCTCGGAGCAGTGCTTCTGCAAGATCAGCCAACGGGAGAAAGGCGTGCTGTAGCGTACGCGTCCAGGTCTCTCACGTCCACGGAGCAGCGATACAGCCAGACAGAAAAGGAAGCTTTGGCTGCGACGTGGGCTGTAGAACGCTTCGACCAGTTTGTGCGAGGCATCAAGTTCGACATAGAGTCCGACCATCGCCCTCTCCTCACACTCTTGGGAACCGCTGAACTTGACTTGATCCCTCCACGTATCCAGCGTCTGCGGATGCGTCTTATGCGATACCAGTATCGTATGCTCTACGTCCCAGGCAAGCTTCTAGCAACTGCGGACACCCTTTCTAGAGCTCCGCTGGGAGCCGCAATCAAGGAGCACCAAGGTCGAAAGGTCGATTCAGTGGAACTTTTTATCAGTGAGGTCGTGAAAGGATTCGAAGACCTCACATCGTCTCGACTGGAGAGTCTTCGCCAACACCAGGCGCAAGATGGTGTTTGCGCAGGGTTGCTTCGGCTGTGCGAGAGTGGCTGGCCAGAGAAGGTTTCAAAAGTTCCGAATCATCTGCGTGGCTACTGGAAGGTGCGCGGCAGTATCACGGTCTACGACGGACTACTGCTGAAGGACCGCTGCATCATCATCCCTCCTGGTCTTCGAAAAGACATGCTCCAGCTCATCCACGAAGGCCATCAAGGCATCGGGCGCTGCAAGGCAAGGGCCCGAGACGCGGTGTGGTGGCCCACCGTGAACAGCGAGATTGAGCAGCTCGTCACGGGATGCGAACGGTGTGCACAAACCAGGGTGCAGCGCTCTGAACCGCTCCTCTGTACGCCCACACCAAATCGTCCTTGGCAACGAGTCGGCATCGACTTATTTGAACTCTCTGGGAGGCACTACGTCCTCATCGTGGATTATTACTCCCGTTTCCCCGAAGTGGTGAGCCTGACCTCCACATCGTCCACAGCCGTCATCGCAGCGGTGAAGAGTTCATTCGCCCGCTTTGGCATTCCGGACGTTGTGGTTTCGGATAATGGGCCCCAATTTTCTTCGCGGGAATTTGCAGCTTTTGCATCGTGCTACGGTTTTCACCATGCTACGAGCAGTCCCAGATATCCTCAAGCAAATGGGGAAGCCGAAAGAATGGTACGGACCATGAAAGAGCTTTTAAGTCCCAGGATCCGCACATGAGTCTTCTTGTGTATCGGGACACGCCGGGCATCAGCGGGTACAGTCCATCCCAGCTCCTCTTTGGCCGGCGTCTTCAGACCAGAGTTCCCAAGCTCGATGAGGCTCTGATCCCTACTTGGCCGTCACAAGAGGACTTCCAGCGCAAAGACAAAGCGGCGCGCGGACGACAACAACGTGACTTCAATCGGCGTCATCGTGTCCAGCGCCTTCGATCACTGTCCGTGGGGGAAGATGTGTGGGTGGACGATATCTCTTGCGCCGCCAAAGTGCTGAGTCCGGCCAAAAGACCACGCTCCTATGTGGTGGAGACTCCGTCGGGAGTCATCCAACGCAATCGTCGGCACTTGGTGCCATTTGATGCGTCAGACTCACAGCAACAGAATGCCGGTCCAGTGCAAGAGACATCGGGAAACTCTGGCGTCGTGGCTCAAAACAGCGAGGAATCAATGTTGAGTCCTTCAAGCCGTAACGCTCATCGTCCACCACAGACGGTGTCATCTGACGATGTTCAACGCGGTGGTGACGGTGACAGTGCACCACCAAGAACGTATTTTACGCGCTCTGGCAGAAGAGTGAAAGCGCCCGTGAAGTTGAACTTGTAGACATTTTCGTAGCGGTCGTCTTTCACTCTCAGAAAGGGGGATGTAGCGAGTGCATGTGCGCACGCGGCGTAACGCAGGACGACGTAGCCATGCGTGACTGATTGCATGCGTGCGAGGGGCTCGCGCGGGGGTTCGATGAGTTGTGTTTGGGTCGCCATGATGCCTGCATAAAGGTCACTGGTGTTTTGGGTCTCACGGTGGTCGGCTGCTTCATCCCACGTAACGTGCGGCTAGCCCAGAGCAAGCTCGCAACACTCGTAGAGCTCCAGAAGCTAATTGTCTCCTTTCCCCCTTTATTCTTCCGAAGCTGTTTGACCTGCTATGTTTAGGCCTGCTTCCCAGTATATTTCATAAGGTAATTATGTGACCATATGTGTCCTCATTCGTTTCGGAGTGAAAAATAAACCAAAACGTTCACTGACGCGGGCCGATGACAGTTTTGAAAAACGGTTGATTCTAAAACCTATAACAATTATTGCAAATAAATTATGCACATCAAAATGCTGAAACGGCGAATGACGCAAAAAAGAAACACCCTTTGGGTTCTAATTTCTCAGTTTACCTTTCTTCTCACTATAGTGTAACAAATAAAATAATATTGTTTCGGTTTGTGATTTCTTGTGTCCAATTTTCGTACTGTAACGAGAAAGTAACGGCGTTACTGTTTTTGCAGTAACTGTAACTGTAACACGTTACTTTTTGAAACCGGTAACTGTAACTGTAACAGAGTTACTTTTTCCCCCTAGGTAACTGTAACTGTAACACTGTTACTTTTTACTGGTAACGTGCCCATGACTGCCTGTAACCTCCTGCAGGCAAACTCGTTGCCTGCAGGCTGCAACTTCTTCACGGTGCTTGTGAAAAAGTAGAGGAGGTCGAAAGAAGTGTGAAATATCACACGCCACTTATACGTCATTGTTTTCCGGAATATTTAGCTAAATAATTGATTTAAAGCAATATTATAAAAAAACGACTTCAGGGGTACACATTTTGTCGGTAGGTAGCGCAACCTACTGCCCATTACAAAGAACATCTAGGACAAGTGATTGTTTATCCAGGCGGCCGAATACTACCATACGACATAGGGAGGCAAAAACTGGCAAACCGCTTTTCAACTCTGACGGCTTCGACGCGGCAAGGGCAGCAAGGGCTTCAATTTTCAAAGAATAGCAGTGTGCATGTTCAAACCAGGCACATCCTTTTAGTATGTGTGGCCGTTTCAGTGACGGTACTTTGTCTACGTGGGAAGGTCGAGACCGGCCGGACCGGCACCTCGCCACGGCAAGCAGGTGAGTTGTCAACACTTCGAAAACACCCCTGGCCTTCGTCGACCCAGGTGAGTGCTCGTTGTTTATCGCTTATTGCTTACGAAAATGGTTCCTGAGAGCGCGCACTTCGCACGTCGGAGCGCGCAAGAAAAGCAACTTTACGTTACTTATGCGCCGACTTCATCAAAATAATGAAAAGTCAAAACATTACCGTTATAGTTTCTTCTTGGAAGCTCAATACCTCTTAGAGCACGATATATGGTCCGTATCACATGAGCGAATTACGTTTTAGCGAACAGCGACGTTTTAGCGAATCGACGTTTTAGCGAATAATGGGGGCGTGTGTTAACCCCTTCCTCCCCCTCCCGATGGATGGATGAATACGGCTGAGCCCTTTGGATCGGGCGGTAGCTTACGCCACCTAGCCATTTTGTCTTACCCTTTAAGCTTAGAATATTTAAATGTGAAAACTACATTCACTCGCGCTGCGCTGCGCTTACGCTACTTCGCGGCGACAGTCTGCGGCGGCTCATCACAAAATTGTTAACCCACTTGGCCCACTCGGAAAGGCCGCTTCGCGGCGGTCGACTATTCGCTAAAGTGTCATTCGGCGAAACGTGGGCGTTCGCTATAGCGTCATTCGATCAAGTGGGTGCCTCTAGTGAGTGGCGTCTGAAAAGGTGTCATGGTGCCTGGTTTGTCATTCGGATATGTCCTGTCCAGAAGTGCAGTCAAACATGACAGGCAGGCTGACTCTAGGTGAACAGGTGACATTTACCCTCTATTTTTACATTCCTAAAACTCGTATCCACTCCGTGCGACGCGACCGGCGCGCCGCCGCGCGGCCGTTACCGAAGGTAGGCAGTGAGAGCCCCAGCGAAACGAAACCACGCCGCATACATTGGTACGCATTAAAGTCGGAGCGGTGCGGTTGCGCTGGGTTGACAGCATGAACTGTTAAGTGCTCCAATAGTTATGCGTCGTATCTCGTGGGGACGAAGTTTCACAGTTTTTCATCTCGCCGATGTTTTGTGGGACAGCGACAACGATGGACCCGTGCCGTACGACGCGAGAAATTTGGTCTCCCGATCATGTCTGCCACTGTGTTGGCACGGCTGACATATTCTACACTGCCGCTTTGCCCTCTGCGTTTGTTTTCGTACCAGTAACGCCCACATATCTCAGCTCAAACTGAAATGCCATCCCGCACTCGCGGGTATGCAGTGGGAATTTCGTTGGAGGAATGCCCTCCAAAGAAGTTTCGTCCCCATCGCACGTGTCGATGTTATTTCCGGACGGCACGCAGTCTGTACTTCATGAAGAAAGGTTCGAACGGTACAAAAAGTGACAAATATGAATCTAAGGAAAACTAACTTGGAATCACTGGACAATCAATGTTTCAGGATGGAAGTTTATGTGGTGTGCTTTCTTTGTTTGATCAGCCTCCTTTTGGATGTGAAAACGCTGACACCCCGAGTCTTGTAGACAACAATTTTTTTCTCGGCTTTAGAGCCACCTATCGCAAAGTTGTTCAAAGTGGAAGTACCGTCCACTGGTTCCTTCCTACCCGTAAAGTGTGCACCTCCCGGACATGATGAGTGGTATTCTCT
>JABSTQ010006031.1:0-25754 GCA_013358835.2 Ixodes persulcatus | reverse complement strand
CAACAGTAAGCCGATGTTTTATGCTGGTCATTTGTCTCTCAAGATTCAGCTGGGAACAGGCGACAGTGCAGGAGATTGCACATGCCTTTTCGTGCTCGACTCGCTCAGAGCTCTAGCAGGGTTTTCGCGCGTGCAAAAGACTACAATTCCCATGATCCATGCCGGCCTCGGCGGCATAAAGAAACTAACTATACCCGTTTTCACCTTAAGAACCGAAGTAAAAAGAGTTCGGCTCCTCGCGGAGCGTTACTAATTTTCCCCTTTATGTGGAGAATTAAGATATATGTAGGTAAATTCTAGATTAGATATGTGTTGTCTAATCAAGACGTATACCATTCAAACGCCAAAAGCATCGCTTCTTCCTCCGACAACTAAATCGTCTAAGAACTACTTCGCCCGGCGTATGAACATTGCGCAAAACGTCCTTTTTTCTTGAGGTGAAAACGAGTATAGTGAGATCGGTCTAATGAAACCGGTTCGACATTCGTGAGTTTTAGTACACTGTACGCTCCGGAAAGTGGGCCCAGCAAGCGCGTGCTGAAGCCATGCTTCGAAGAGACGGCACGATGGGAGAGGTAGTGATCACGTGTTTAACGAAACTACACCAACGTAGCTGTTTCTCTGTCCGGAGCAGAAGGCCGATTTCGGCCGTGGATTCCTCTTTCGTTGGAACGCGCCTGACAGTTTTCTGTTGACAAAATACCCTTCGAGGTTAACACAGAGGTTCGGGTGAGTTGGCTGCTCATGATGTACAGGGGTAACAGCGCACCCGCAAAACAGTCACTCAAATCCACACACACACAAAAAAAGGAGGCACTTACGCAGCGTTGACTAACAACTCTCTGGTGTGTTTGCACTTTTTTTTCTCTTCTTCTATTTGTATTATAGACTATACTCGGCGACAACTTTTCTTGGCAATGAAGGGAATGCTAGGGGGGGCGGAGCTTCTGCACATGTATCACTCCGCCAAGCATCCGGGCTTTCATTACGTCAGTTTTGGTTTCGTTTTCAGTTTTGCTTTCATTTTCGGCATTCGAGGCAAGCACTCTATACAGCTCGTTAGTATCTATGAAACCGTTTCCAGTGGACATACCCGGGCTCAGAGCAGATGCCATCTGTTAAGGAAGAGATCTCGGACACGTCCGTTTCGATGGTGTCGGTTTATCGTACCTTCTCGTGCCGTTCATGATCTCGTGGTTCTGTGCTCCTCTACCTCCTTTTCCTCTTGTTACCTACTACCAGATCTTTAGTAACTGGAAAACTAATTTCATTTTTATATTTTTATTGTTCAAGATTCATAGTGATGTGACAATTAATATTCAAATGACGAATATTAAGATTATAATTTACGTTACAGCCAAAACAGAATTTAGACCCGAGGACTGTGTTCAGCTGCGTAAGAAGACAGCGTGCTTCGGCTCTGTAGCTTTGGCAGCATTGCCAAGAAAAGTTGTCGCCGAGTATAGGGACAGGGAGAATAACTGGTATTTTTTTTCTTTCAATTTGAAGCTAAAACAAAAAATAACTCAATTGAAATTAATGTAAGCTGGTCTAATTCTTTTTGTGATAAGGTTAAAGACGAAGTACTAACACATCTGTCGTTATGTTTTACGATATTCTCTGCCTCGATAATTTCTCTTGTGAGCTGGTTGTGGTGCTTGCCAAGCACGGGGCAGTTCCTCAGCAGCACTGAGCAGCCACAGTCTCGATAGTGAATGCCTGAATGTCCGGAGTCTTTGTTGGTGAATGTGTTCTTATGTTCACGAAGCCGATCGTTGAGACACCTTCCGGTCTGACCTATGTAGAGTTTTCCACAAAAGAAGGGAAAGGAGTACACCCCTTTTTCTATAAAAAAACAAAGGTGTTTTTATGCTTCTTTTTGCAGCCGACAGTTGTAATTGAGCTGAAAAAATGACTTTCAAGTTCACTCGGTTAGCTATTTTCTTCAGTCCGTGGGGAAAATTATGAATATATGGCACAATGATGGGCTTCTTTGTTCTGTCTCTTTGCTCTTCTTGAGTGCAAACGTCTTGCCTGCTTTCGTTGATGAGCTTTTCGACCACTGATGTTAGTAACCAGATTGCATATCATGCGCGCTTTAGTCGAGGGACTTGCCCGTCGAAGCTCGTTAGGATTGAATACGAGCAGGATTTTGTGAGTGCATTTTTGAAGCATAACCACACGATGCTCCTTTAAAAAGGTTTTGAATGCGCCAAGCTGAATGGTAATAGCGTTTTTTTTTTCTTGGGCTCATAGGACCAGCATAAATGGTGGGGTAACATGATGAGTCGAATTAATTTCAATTTAGTTAGTTTTCGGTTTAGCTTCAAACTGAAAGAAAAGAAAAAACAAAAGACCAGATATTTTCCCTGGCCCTAGTGTATAATTCTATAATCCAAAGAGAAGAAGAAAAAAAAAAGGAAAAAAGTGTAAACGTACCAGAGAGAGTGTCTTCTTTTGTGTGTGTGTTGAGTGGAGGGACTGTTTTTCAGGTGCGCTGTTCCCCCTATACACCCTTCGAGGCATTTCTTCTCGAATTTCCCGAAGGCCAAGTCCGCGTTCGTAAAGAACAGGCGAATTATAGTAAGCCACAGAAAAGATAAGACAACCATTGCTTGAATTAGCAGACGACGCTAGCGTTCAACGCCTGAACGCCTTATCCTGATGTAACTGCTCCTTCTGCGCGAGGTGAAGACGAAGGTCTTACTCGCTCTGCTTGGAGGGAGACTGGGGTAGACAAAGCAGCTAACCTATGCGTATACACTTTATTCTTAAGGTGAAAGCCTTATATGTCTCATCGTTCAGCCGACCTTCCATGTCCTTTGACGTCCAGGTTCCCCGAGAAATGGCTCTTTGATGCTCTGTGCTACCAGATCCTCGCGCTCCAAATCTGCGACCGGGCACTCTATGGCTCCATTGTCGAACTGCCAGGCTTTGTGAGTATAGAGGAGGCTATGTCCGGAAAAGTGCTTGTACTGCACGAGTGTGCGTGCTTGGAAGGGTTGCTGAAAGCCCGAACTCGCTCTTGTGGCTTCAGCTACGCTCCTCTTAAAGGGGCACTGACAACCCAAAGGTCGTATTTTTTTATTGTCTAAAACGATGCAACTTGTAGTCATAGACACGCAAAAAAAACCGCATCGCGAAAAAAAAATTTTTCGCGCGCGCGCGCGCCTTTTTAGTTTTGGCGTTTAAATCTCCCGCTGCCACCTCCTTGCTTCTTTTGATCGGTGACGTCAAAAATCAGGAAATTTAGAAGCTTTGTAGGTGACATTTCTATAACATTTAAAAACGGCAATCGTAAAACATGTTTTTTAACGCAATTGCGAACGCACTACGGCCCCTCTTTTTGAAATACCAGAAATCCGAGTTCGGTGTGATGTTGCTTCCTAGATTTGTACCCTCCCTCGGAAAACTTGGCGGCGCTCGTTGGCGAGCTTGGCGAGTCGGAGAAAAACCGGTTTTTTCCCGCCGGCGCCCTTGTATCCCTCACCTCCTCCTCGCTTGGGGTTGCCGTGGCAACGGCGGAGGTTCGAAAGAAAGTCGAGTCGCAGGAGACCGCAAAATTTGACTCCCTGCACTGGCGCGGATCGCGCGGGAACTTCAAATTCGGCATTTGGAAATTGTTTTTTTAATTCACAAATACTGAATTTTAAAGTTTCAAATTTTGAGGGTAATGTCCCGGCATCGTTTTCGATCGTTTCGGATAATTAAAAACAATATGATTTTGGTGTGTCAGTGCCCCTTTCAAGTGAAACGGAGTATAGATGGCATTTCCATCGAAGGAAGTAGTGTTTCTTCCTTGTAAAAAGGAGTGAGTGTATTAGAGGGTTAATTATAACCCAATGAGCAGGCAACTTCCACACGCAGCTATCTGTGCATAGTCGCCGGCGACTGTAGAAACACTCAGGGTTTCCATCGGCTAATGTGGCAATCTCGTTGACTGTGGAGCGACAAGACGATGCTCGAGGTTCACCACGCCCTTCATTTCTTAAGTTCTCAGTCTAGTCTCGAATCTGAAGCGCCTACTTCCCGCACTTCGAAGATTTAATCGCTGCATCCATGGTGCGATATCGTTCAGTAATGATATTTAAAACAGGTTATGACCTCGAAATACACCCTACGCTGCGGCAGTGAGCACGAACGTTTACCCTGATCGGTGCCACAACGCAGACTCTCATTTTAGGTTTAAACACGAGGTGTGCGAATATCGGTTCGACTCGACTAGTGCAGTGTCATCCCTTCACACTGTGAAGAAACCCGTGTGTTTTTCCTTCCACTGTGAAGGCTATGAACATTCGAACCGATTATTCGCGCACCCCAACCATCAACCTCGTCCTTCGCCGATATCGGACTGTGTATTGCCACATTTGGCTCTCCGAGTGCTTCGTGGGAAAGTCAGCACTCCAGATTGTTCACAGTGTACCCGCTACCGTTTTGAGACATCTAAGAAGAGTGACAAAGCCCGTGGAAATAGCATGCAGCATTCCGGTCTGTCCCACTGTTCTACAGATTTTGAGTTTCTTTCTAAACCCGACGTCTTGTCGTCAGTCGGCGCCGAATAGAAAGGTCACTACGCGTTGGAAGCTATAGGAGCGCACCTTTCATCTAGATACCATTGACCGCGGCAACACTGCTTTTACACCACAACGTGAGACAGAGCTAGCATACCAGTATACGAGCCAGCTCGACTCTGGGAGGACAGTGTTCTCGGGAATATACATCCACTTCGATTTTGCAGGCAATCTCAGCCGTGCTGAACGTGAGTCGGAAATTAATTCCAGCGACCACCTGGAATGTCCAAATTATAATTATGGAGCCTGTTTTTGAAGCTAGGAGTGGTTTTAAAGGCTTACCAAATTGATGTTGCACTTTTTATATTATCTGTGTGCCCAGTGTGGAGATGGAAATCATCGTTGGGTATTTTTACTTTGTTGCCCCTAAAAGCGTTATGCGTAAATCATTAAGTATTCATATCGTCGGTGGCGGCGTTTTAATCTACGGAAATGACCAGTACGTACAGAGCGTGAAGATAGTCGAAGCTGAGAAAGAAAGAAATCTACAACAACTTTTTGGAATACTCATACTTCCAGCTTACATTTCGTTAAGAAAAATAATTAAGATGCCAAGCATCTTATCGAAACTTCAAATGCAACTCTAAAGTCAGGGTCACACTGCTAATACGTCATTCAAAAGACAGTCTGCAAGTATCAGTCACCGCGATATCCATGATTCGAATCAGGAGATCGCTGCAGGGAGGAGTAGGCACCTGATCCTAGATGCCTACTCCTCCCTGCAGCCGTCCCGTACTTTCCGCACTACTTT
The DNA here is from genome assembly GCA_013358835.2 of Ixodes persulcatus. Classification (NCBI taxonomy): domain Eukaryota; kingdom Metazoa; phylum Arthropoda; class Arachnida; order Ixodida; family Ixodidae; genus Ixodes; species Ixodes persulcatus. The sequence continues at coordinate 20,432 of JABSTQ010006031.1, read as the reverse complement.
GACACCGTCAACCCAAAGACGAGTACCTAGACCCCGCCTCACGCCTTCCTGTCTTCGCAAAAGAAATCGTTTAGTAATCTAATGTCTAAATGCTGCAACACAAAACCTAGAAAGTTCATTGTTCTGAAAGTCCTTCGAAACCGCACCGACATTGTAGACCTTGTAATCCAGCAAGCCGACAAGGGCGGAACTGTAGTGTTAAAGGGGCACACAAGTAGATTCTGAGATCGTCTATTTATTGTAATAACCCAATCTATGAGATCTAAGCATCCTAATAATTTTAAAATTACTTTCAAGGGCGGCCGATTTCCATATTAAACATTCAATCAAAGATCGGTTTTCTGCAACTAGGCGCAGGCCGCCAGGGGCGCTGTCGGACGGGAAGGCAGCAGGGAAGGGCGTGCGCCAGCCAATCACGAGTCCCGGCGGACTGATTTTGAAATGTGCGCGTATTCGGCGGACTGATTTTTTTGAATGTATGCGTATTCGACGGTCTCATTTTAAAACCTTCATCGAATGTGGTGTCGTCGTATGGAAATTCTTCGGCGGACGGCAGATATCAGGTCCATCCCGAGCGACGCCGCTCCTACGAGCGACGCCGACGCCTCGAACGCGCCGCAAACGTAGACGACGGTATTCCACGGCGCTGCGAAGCGAGCGAAGCGTCTTTGGCATCGACACCGGACACCGGACTCCGGATACAGAAGAGAAGACGCACCCGGCGACGGAACCCAGCGGCTGGGCAACACAGACTGATAGGTGATACGCTCTTTATTGTAAAACTCGCATGTATAGTTCATGCCGGTTTTCTGTTTTAAGGTGCCAGTGTGGTTGCTGCACGCCGATGGAGACCGTCGTCAAGTGTGTCTGCCGCCGGGAGTACCCTGTGCCGTACGCAAGCAGCAGGGCCGGCGAGCTGCGTGACGAGCCACTTGGATTTCGACTCGCTGTGCCTCAGCCCGGGTGTGCTACAACTCACGTTGCATAATATACGCCACTATATGCATAAGAAAATGCGGGGCGACAAGGAACAAGGGAGTACAAGTTATTGATAGCGAAACTTGCGATCGGCGTCGACACCGTTCCAATCATCAGCGCCCGTTTTTCTTGCCGCGCGTACGCACGCGATACCTTTCAATAGAAAACACTCTTAGCAATCAATTGCTTTTTTTTAATGTTCGCTTCCTGTGTGCATGTGTGTGTTTTTCTTGTTTGCCGTGCGTTTTCGTATCCTTGCCCATGCCTCACAAGCTGCGAGCCGAGGATGAGGAGGACTCCAGCGACACGGTGTCGGAGTTGGGCTCCGGTCCGTCGTCGGCTGAGATCCTGGCCCTCATCGACCGTATGTCTATCGCCCTCGAGTTGGTGACGGAGCATTTAGCAGCCGTCACTGGTGAACCCGCGGCCAGCGGCAGCGCGAGCTACGGGGCTCGACGACCGCAAGTCTGTCGCCGACTTCTTGGCGGAGCTCTACGTCTACGCAAGAGCGTCCAGCGCCTCGAAAGCCTAAGTGATGAAGCGGATCTTCCCCCCTTGATTTGCCGGTGAGTGCGAGACGCTGGTGGGTGTTGCAAATTCTATTTCCATCTCTCGAGGCGTTCGGCTGCAGCTTCCGAGAAGAGTTCCTGGCGCCAGGGTACGAGTCCCGAGTCCAGCGGGAAATCGAGCGTGGCACACAGCACCCAGAAGAAGGCCTTGTGGAGTATATTCGGGTCATGCAGGAACTGCTCAACCGAGCAGTGCAAGCTGCTCCTGAATCGGAGAGGGTTACTCGCATTGTTCTTCAGTCACACCCCTTTTTAACATGTATCTTCATGGGTTCAACTACGACAGCATTGAAGACCTCGTGTAGGAAACCATCCTGGCTTGCATGGACTACAGGCCTCCCGCCTCCAGCTGCCGAAGTCTCCAAGCCGTCCTGTTTCATGGGTACCCCCCCCCCCCCCCCCCCGCCCCGGCCCGCGTCGACGAGGAACGAGCAACCCCGACTCGGCGCCTTCCTGCAAGGGTCTGTGCCAACCTCGCCTACTTGCGTCTCGCCCTAGACCCCCTTGACTGCAGTCGGGATGTCGTCGGGAGGTCTAATGTTTTTACACCAAGCTGGGTTGTCAAGAGTCTAAATTCCTAATCCAGGGAAGCCCCAGGCCCGCACCAGAGCGAAATTTTGCCCCTGGTGCTGCAGACCTTCTCAAGGGGCCGGCTGCAGTCCCCCCACGGCGAAAGCCGGCTGCCTAACCGTCTTGGAGATCATAGAATGGCCAACAAAAGCCTAAGCTTGGGCCGAGAGGTGGCTAGCAATGAGAGGATGAACCAGTTTAGCCGAGAGCCAGTGGTCAGTGTGGGAGAGAACGGGAAATAAAGCGGCAGAAGACCGTTGGCGGCCCAGTTCCTGCTACAACTACGTACAGCGTGACCATTCTCGCAGCCAATGCTTGCACTGGCGGGCCGGGGCCAGAGGAATCAGGGAAACCAACAGGGCCCGCGACGCTGAACTTGGAAATCTCGCTGCCGCCGGCCCCTACCAGCCTCGGGATGAGCGAGTCACCAGCACTTCTCCCGTCTGTGTCGCTTACGACCTACAGATCAATGCATTCAGCCTAACATGACACTTTGTATACTTGTTGTTCTCTTTGCCGCCTTTCTTGATAACAGAGAAGAAAGCTTGCTTATTGGAGACTTTTTTGAGCTGATGAAAACAAAAAAAGGACTGATTTGTTCCTAAAATACACTTCTTCAGATAGCTCAAGGCTCAGCGATAACAGCAGCAGGCACTGTAAGGCTCGGCATTCCTTTCGACAAAAAGGCACGCTAGCATTTTATTTATCTGCCAGGATTGAAGGCGCCAATTATCTTTCGGTAGAGACTTTATTGCAGGCGAAAAACTTTTGCTCCGACTTTGCTGCTGGCGGCTATTGGCTGGCTGGACATTCAGCCGGACGTGACCCCCTTCACCAGGCGAGAGGATTGCATTACCGGCGCAACTCTCCCGGCTCACTGTGCAACGAGGCCTGCTGCAGCCCTTCCTGCCGGCGTCTGAGACGCCCTGCAGGTGTGTCCAGTGTCCAGCATACAAAAGCAACAGCTGGAGAGCAACTCTCAGCCATTTTCACCTATGTACTAGACGGAAGTTCTGGGAAAGATTGATGCGCTGCTGGCATCGAATCGAGACTGGCGACGCTCGACCAACTGCGGTGCAACCAAAAGTTGACAAAAGGCAAGACAAAAGTATTCACAACGCTTGACTGCAGTCCAGGATAATCAAGATAGACCCAAAGGAGGTTTCAAAAATCGCTTTCACCTGTCACAAGGGAATGTTCGAGCTGATGAGTCTACCTTTTGGCCTTTTGAATTTGCCCGATAGCTTTCAACATCGCATGGGCATTGGTCTCGGGGAGAAAAAGTGCAAGTTTGGGATGGCGTACATGAATGACGTCATTGTCTCCAGTCTTTCAAGAAATACCTCAAACATCTTAGGCTTGTCCTCGAGCGAATGAAATCTGCCAGCTTAACACTTTACCCTGAAGAAAAAGTAAACCTTCTTGACTTCGTTGTTGTTAACTCGAATTTTTCACCCCAATCAGGGCAAGCTGTGCGCGATAACCAATTACCCGCAGTCGCAAGACACCAAGAGCTTGCAACACATTTTGGGATCGATTGGATGTTATTGCCTACTCATCCCATACTGTGCCGAGATAGCTAACCCTTTGCCTTTGCTTTTGTGCAAAAGAGAAAATTGGCATTAGAGATGACAGCAACAAGACGCTTTTCCTCGGCTTTCGAAGGCAATCGCCGACTTAGCTTCATTAGTTTCCAGGTGTCTCTAAACCATTTGTTATTCAGACAGATGCCAGCAACTCTGGTCTTGGTGCAGTCCTGCTTGAGGAACACAACGGTGTTCTTCGGCCAGTTGCCTTCACCAGCCGCATGCCGACAGCGGCCGAATACTACTATTACACAATAGAAAAGGAGTGTCTCACCATTATTTTGCTCTCAAAATTTAACATGCATATCGATGGCACTTACTTTCAGATTTCAGATTCAGACCCATCAAGTGTTTTCCTGGCTGAATAATTTGCGGAATCCAGTTGGACGTCTCGCACAATGAGCTCCGACATTACAGGCATACCGGTAAGCCACTACATACAAAAAGGGAGTTGTGTCGTGGCAGATGCACTCTCCTGTGCTGCTTTGCAGGTCCTTCTCACTCAGGACGAACATGCACTGGTGGGAATAACTGGCATTGTGGCCGGCACATCAGTCATGGTGGGGGACGTTGTGATCAGAGAACATCGCAGGGCACAGTGGAAGGAAGGTCTACGGGTGTGCGAGAAGCTTCTAGAGCAAAGGGCAGGCCGTACCGAAAGCGACGGTAGGTATTATACTTGCCGAGATAGAATGGACTTCTTCTCAGCTACATTTTTCAAGCAGGCGATAACGCCCATGGATCGCCCCAGGATCGTGAAACTTCGAGCGCCGTTCTTCAGTCACATTCATGATTCAGCCTTATCAGGTCACAGCAGCAGCAGTGCAACTTACAATACGTTGCGTCGTCTCGAGACCGACTAGGAATCAGGCAGAATGTGAAGTATGCCCACACTTGTCCAGGATGTCAGAAGTCAAAGCCACACGAAGGTCACCCACCAGGATTCATGCAACCAATCGTAAGCCACTCTCCTTGGCAGATTGTTGCCTGCGACCGTAATGGGATCGTTTCCTCATAGTCCGTACAGCAATCAGTATCTTCCTGTCGTGACTGATCACTTCATGAAGTCGGTTGAATTGCTAACCTTACAGAACCTTCTTTCGCAGAGAATCTGGGATTGCCTTCTCGCCGTCCTTACCAGATTTGGCTTCCTTGCAGAGCTCATGGTGGATGCAGCATCATACTTTCGGAGCAAGGTGGTCGTCGACGCCTGTGATGTGCTTGGCATACAGTACAAGCTAACTTCTCCGCAGTGCTTATAGTCTGTTGTGTCGACCAGTTTTTTGTTGGCAGATGCATCACATGCACAGCGAAAAGTAACATAAAAGCTGCATAATATATGATTGGTTTTCCAGGGAAACAAACACAAGAGGTGTGCACTTGAGGGTATAGAGTATTGCTTCTTACATCTGATCAGTGTGGTCGTTGCTTCAGTTAGTATGGTTAATTGAAGTGGTAGGTGTTTTTTTTTTTCTTGCAGTCAATCATGTGGATATTCTTTCAGGTGCATCTGGTTCGCTGCCTATAGGCAGTGGATGCTCAGGTTGTGGCTGCGACTGGGTCAGAGCAACAGGCAACCACTGCCCTCATATATAGTGAAAATAACTAGAGGACCGATTCGCCAGCGACACATTTTCCGGGTTCCGGTGCCCCGGTCGTTGCTACTGAATAAAAGTGTTTTTGTTATAGTGGGTATGCGGAGGGCAAGTTCGTCTGCTTCTCGCGCAGGGGGTACCGGTGACGTCAGAACGCCGTGCCCTGATTGGCTGATCGCGGCCCCCCTATCTGAGCGTCGTCTGCTCCGTTGCAACGTCGTCTGCGTCTGTCTTACCTTTCCTGCGACTTTCGGAAGTGCAGAGGCCAGATTCACAAAACCATGTTACGCCGAAAGAGTGCGTAAGACAAAACGTGAGAACAAATTCGTATTCACAAAACGAAATTATCGTAAGTTTTGCTCAGGTTACGACGGAATCCTACGACGATCAACTCAGCATGGCCGACAGCGTCGCTTAGTTACTTGGTCGCGACGACCAACGGACGTTTATTTTTGTACGTGCTCTTCTCACGCGTCACGACTACAAGCAGCAAGAAAAAAAGTAAAAAGTACTTGAAATAAACCACGACGAACAAGAACGCTGGATCCACAAACACCCGGGAAATGCTCCAACGGCCACGATTCCACTGACCCCGTCCAAGCGAGCTCGGCAGATAGGCCTAGCAGCGGCGCAGCGGTGCTCCGACGGTCCTTGGCCAAGACCGTCTGCCCACGACCGGCTGGCGTGCTGAATGGAATATGCCCGCGCGACCCTTGTGAACCCTTCAATCTCTTCCTCTTGTCATCGCCTCGTTTTCCGAGGCAGCGGCGACTCTCGCCGGTGAAAAAGCGGCGAATCTCCGACAGACGCAGGAAAGGTAAAGCAGCCATCGCTTTGAATAGCAGACGTAAAGCAGACGACGTTAACTGCACCAACCCGGAGTCTCGCCGCACACGCAAGAAGGGAAAAAGTATTTGGGAGGGAACTTGCGGACACTGTCGCTTCTTAGCAGACAAACCTCGGCGCCTCGGGACACCTCGCCAGCGAGTCCCTTGACTTCCCTCTTTGATGCGCGTCTGCTAGTTGTTCGACAAAAACAACGTACCGCTCGAGTTATTTCGTCTCCCCTCTCTGAAAGGCGAAGTCGAGCTCGCTCGTAAAGACCTGCACTTCCGAAAGTCGCAGGAAAGGTAAGACAGACGCAGACGACGTTGCGAGCGGACGACGTTGCAAAGGAGCAGACGACGCTCAGATAGGGGGGTCGCGATCAGCCAATCAGGGCTCGGCGTTCTGACGTCACCGCTACTTCCTTTCTCATGCGCAGAAGACGAAAATGAGCCCACTTGCGAGGCGTATAGAATCATGCTTTTCTCACCACAAAAGTAAACAATGCATCTCCCAATGGTCGGTCTTCACCCAAATGTATATTTAGCTGTTAGAGTCAAGTGACAACTTACTGTTGCCCAATTCAAAGTTGTAATCGATATGCATAACCTTCCACCGAGAACATTCGGGGTTTTGTTGGCTGCCATCTTCGCGGCCCTTCTGTGCAAATGTTGCTATATTCCGTTTCACCTTACAACTGACCGCAGCAGACGCTGCAAGCTATTGGAGCCAATGGGCAATATGTAAAATAGCAGCGCCCCTAGCGGTTCAAATGCACTCTGGGAGCAGGAGACTGTCAACGGGTAGTTTTCGATTTCGTCGGGTTGTGCATCTGTCGTCTGCTATCGTATCCACACCACCATTGCTCATGTCGTCGTGGATTGCTCCACACTTGAGCGCAATGCTTAAGTACCCTTTTCTTCTCGTCGCTACATATTGGACACAGCGAATAATGAAACTATTAATTTTGCTGGCACGGGTTCTGAGCGAGAACGTTCCAACGGCGAAGTGAAGTGGACGTAGATCGACGTACGTCGAATGCCGTGCCAGCTCGCTGCGTGCATTTCCTTGCAACCTCGAGAACATACTCCGAGGCTAGTACTCGTTTTATAACACCCTTGCTTCGCCAATCGCTATTTTGAATTGGGCTAACACAGTACATGACGAACCTCACTGTACGAGAATGCGTTCAAGCACAAACTTGCGTCTCTTGCTACATTGCTGTGTGAAATTTGGCCACGGAAACAAGGGTATTCTATAACCGGAGCACTAGTCTCGGTGGCTGTTCTCAAGGTTGCAAACAAATGCACATGGTGAGCTGGCACGGCGTTCGGCATACGTCGATATGCGTTCACTTGACTTTGCCGTTGCAGCGTTTTCGCTCGCCCCTTGCCAGAAAAATCCTAATTGTTCAGTTATTCGCTGCAACCGATATGTAGCGACGAGAAGAAAAGGGTATTTACTGCATCGCGCGCAAGTGGAGCATCCACGACGACGTGAGCAATGTCGGTGCGGAGACGATAGTACGACAGATGCACAGCCCGGCGAATCCAAAACCGAAACTACCCGTCGACAGTCTCCTGCTCCCAGAGTGCACCTGAACCACTAGGGGCACTGCTATTTTGCATACTGCTTATGCATGGCTGTTCGAGTTTCCTGTGACCTCCGAGAGGAAGCACATTTTTATTAGATGGTATGTTTTGGGCGACTCGACGATTTTGTGAATTGCAGATTATCTTGAAACAGCGAGACCAGATACAGTGATGGGCCGAACCTTCGCCGAATCGAAAATTCGGTGCCGAATCTTAGGATTTCCGCAAAGCCGAATTTTCGGCGATCTATTCAAACAATTAGACAACAATACTTGGTTGACAGAACTAAAAGTTGATATTTCGTATTTTAGGCGAAAAAAGTTCTTACGTATTTTTTTTTCTTTTTTAAATGCATATTGGCACAGTTATTACTAAATAAAGTGGTATTCTGCACGATAATTGTATATGTGTCATTTTTGTATGTTTACTGGTTATTTTACAGTGACTTCTGCAAACGTGGTGTGACAACGAGTTTGGGTATAAGCGAGTAGAGCACTATATAGCTCCTAGGAGCAGAGCAACGGAATCCTTTGATCCGCCTGTTTAACCGACAACATGGCCCTACAGAGCAGCTCGGCTCAAGTTACGTGGTATTCGCGGTTCCAGGAGGCGACCGCCTTATGGGAGAACACATGAAGATCGACGCAACACAGTTGATTAAAAAATAAACACCAAGTTCACACTTTTCAAAACTAGTATGTTGTGAAGTTGGTAAAGCACGAAACACTTTATCAAAGTTTTCATAATATTGGATGTGTGTGAAAATTTGAGAAGGCAATTTCCAAAACAATGGCATTCGAAGCAGACAACTTTTTTTTACGCAGCGGAGATTGGCTTTTTGGGTTGGCCGCAGCGGGTCACGTAAACGGTGCAACAGCGCGAGAGACCGTCGATGCACGTAGCTGCCTCTGAGCGATCGTCCTCCACTGCGCTGCGTCGTCTGCTGCACTATTTCGCTCTGGCACTTTTTTTTTAAATTACGTTCTTACGTAGTCTGCAACTTAGCGCAAATTATTGTCAAATGTTCCTTTATTATGTCAAAAAATATTGTGGTTTCGTACATCCCCAAAATATTGAAGAAAAAGCAATTTTCTCACGTTCCCCATGCATTTGTGATTGAAGTTGGAACCTCCGAGCGTTCACCGCTAGTTGCCAAAGGATGGCGTTCTAGATTGCGCTACTTTGCTCCAAAATATCCATATAGTGCTTTAGTAGCAAAAGCAGTCAAAATACGCGAGTTTCGGTTTAGAGGCCTCATCAGCACAAGCCTGCAAGTTCGTGCATTGTTGAAATAAAGGCGGTGACACTGTGTTCTTACTTTCCCTGCGAGTCATCGTTTCGTGCACGAAAATGAATGCAACAGCTGCTGAGCCTTCACCAGAAGAGGTAATAATAGTATTGCAAATATGCACGTTTTTCAATTTGAGTCGCTTCAGCTTTGCACGATAGTGTGTTCCCCATATTCGCAACGGCGTATTTCTAACTTTTAAAATACCAGTTTCTGATGTTAGGAAACACAGTCGTTTAAGAAGGTGGGAAGCGTTAGGAATGTCGGATGTGCAACGTTAAGCATGATAGTTCTGTTTATAGTTTTATGCGGATAGATGAAATCTGCAAAATCTTAATTAAAAAGCAATGTTATTCTGTTTTGGCACAAACTACTTGTAAAGCGAAAACAGGATTGCTATATAGGCAAAGTCAGTCAATGTTGTAACCGCCTTGTTGCATCACTGGAAAGATGAAATGAATATTACGTTATTCAGAAAAGACCGCACTTGCACTGTGGACTGTCTACATTCCTGGTCTATATTATGTTCTTGAGGCAAAAAAAAATATTAAAGAGAAACACACTCACAAAGGCTGACATACACACAGCTACCATGTCGTCGACTCCACACCTCACTGTAACCGCTGGCAGTACTACACTGCTCGATGGTAACCGCACGGAGCCCATTTGCAATCCATGGACCCGTCGCATTCTCGCGCGTGCGCGGACGTTTGCCAATTTTTTGACAAATCTTTGCGAAACTTTCCTTCAAACGTTTGGCATATGCCAAACTTTGCCGAATCTGAAGTTTGGCAGATTCGGTCCATCACTACTAGATACGGACAGAGAGAAAGACGGGCCAAAACACGAGTGCCAACAGATTATGTTGTATGTAAAGCCTAGTCAAGGGCTTTGTTCGCAGAGCTACATTGGCTGGGAAGGCTCGTACACTACGCTGTTTAGGAACAACTCTTGCTCCTTCAGTGCACGTACGAGTTACCCAGTAAATAAATAACTTACATTCCTTTCAGTGGCTAAAACCAAACCTTTTTGCCAAGGCACAAAAGAGAATGGTGGGGACATTGGCAAATGCTGAGTGTGCATGTGTTAGCATCTGCAACAGTTACTCTTGCAGATGCTGTGTGTAAATACACTTCCAGCATGCTCCTTAGTGCTTGGCAAAAGGTCTTCCGTTCGAACAAGCCTGTGCATAGTCATTCATTTGGGTTTGGGTACTAGGTTAAAACTATTTTCATTTGTTTCCTCAAAGGTTAGCAAGGCATAAATAGATATGTTATTTTAACAGGTTGTATTTTTGTGAACTTTTGAATAATCGAGAAGAGACAATGTCGCAGATGGGGGTGGGGAAAATAACCGTGGTGTAGACTGGAAAATATATTTACCTTTATAAGTGAATGGTATTGAACTTGTGTTAAATGTCTGTGCTGTCATGCACAGTTGCCCAGGTTTGGGTTTTACAGTTCCAGTCTACCTCCTCGATGAAAGCCACATTTATTAAAGTCCAACAGGAGAGCTGCTTTGCCAAGGTGTAGCCTCTTCAGGATGTCTGTGGCAGCACATGAAAATAAAAGTAATACTCTATTACATGTGAGGGACAAAAAATAAATATGTGGAGAGCAAGTATTTCTAAACTCGTGTTTTACGCATCGGAATACAAGCAATTGATAGCATAAAGAGCATGAGGAATGCGCGATGACGAAGCAAGCAAGCACTGTCATTGGGAAAAATCAAAGGGGGCACAAGCATGCGGACGCATGCAGAGTGAGGGTAAACAAATGCTTGAGGCGTGCAAAAAACACAAAAGCTTGTAAACTCTTGTGCACGTACGCATAGCTTACCTCTCAAAACCTTTGGCAGAGTGGGATGGAGAGTATGTCGCATCAGAATCTGGCATGCTGCTGGGGGCAGGAAATATGCAGTTGTATGGCATCTCGCTTCTGCAGTAGGGGGCGGCAGAGTCGAAAGTATCGAAAGGTACTGGCTCCTCCACGACCAGGGAGGCTGCCACCCCACCAGGGACATTCATCTCGACAGTGCAGTCCCTCAGGATCCTTTCTGCCTTGCAGGATGCAGCAGTCCAGCTGCTGAGACATGGGCCTGCAAATAGCACTTTTATACTACAATGTTTTTCAAAATGCATAAATGATGCAATTTGGGCGATCGATAGTTTCTAACACTCAGAAGAATAGATAGTTGGGCAAGTTTCTGGGAATTTATCGTAGGAAAGAGTGCGCAAACAGATGAGGACGTAGAAAAATCACACGTGGGACGAGCGCTACACTCATCCCGTGTGTCTCTTCTACGTCCTCGTCCGTTTTCATGCTGTTTCCTACGTCGAGCTTCTAACATTTGGGCGATCGATAGTTTCTAACACTTAGAAGAATGGATAGTTGTTGGGCGAGTTTCTCGGACTTCATCGTAGGAAACAGTGCGAAAACTGACAAGGACGTAGAAGAATCACACGGGACGAGCAGTACGCTCATCCCGTGTTTCTTCTACGTCCTCCTCTGTTTTTGCGCTGTTTCCTACATCGATCTTCTAACATTTGGGCGACCAATAGTTTCTAACACTTAGAAGAATAAATAGTTGGGTGATTTTCTGGGAATTCATTATAGGAAACAGTGCGAAAACAGACGAGGACGTAGGAGAATCGCACGGGACGAGCACTGTAATTTATCGGGAAGTTCATGATGATGATGATGAACGCATTTTGCAATCTGATTTAAATAATATTACTCTTTGGTGCAAAAAATGGCGTATGGAACTAAACCCTAACAAATGCAAACTAATGCGCGTTTCCCGGCAAGGCGCACGCCCTTCAGCATATACACTAACCGACATTCAACTTGAATCTGTAAACTCATACCGTTATCTGGGTGTTACTATATCGTCGACATTAACCTGGAAGCCTCATATCGATATAATAATCGCCAACGCTAACCGCATGTTAGGATACCTACGACGAAACTTCAGAACGGCCCCAGTTAACTTAAAACTTCTTCTTTATAACACTCTTGTACGGTCAAAATTGGAATACGCAGCCTCTATTTGGGATCCTAATCACGCTTTTCTGCATAACGCTCTCGAACTAGTTCAAAATAACGCCGTTCGTTTCATTCTGTCTAATTATAATCGAACAGCTAGCATATCATCAATGAAGTCCAGTTTGTTGTTACCCTCTTTGTCATTGCGCAGAAAGTTTTTTCGACTTTGCCTGTTTCATAAAGTGTATCATCATCAGTCGCTGCGAGACCATTTCTTTACATTGCCTAACTATTACTCTTCGCGTCTGGATCATCTGAATAAAGTTAGATTAACACGTTGCCAAACAAACACTTTTTTTTATTCATTTATCCCGCATACATCAAACGACTGGAACCACCTTCCAGCAGATATCGCAACTATACCAGATTATTTTCTCTTTCGTCAATCTTTGTTTACTTTTCTGTTTAATGAGCCAACATGAGTCATTTTATTTTGTTAATTTTGCTCGTTACAGATATTGCTTACTGCTTTAGCCAATCGCAGTGTATTTTTGATGTTTGAATTTCTTGCCGATTGTTTTTTTTTGTCAGTTTGTTTTATTTTTGTTTGCTTTGCCCCTCCCCTCTACAATGCCTCGGCGCTTGAGGGTATGTACAATAAATAAATAAATAAATAAATAAATAGACGCAATGCAAAAAAAACATCGTTTAACACGAACCGCTTTGCGCGCGCATTTCGGATAACTCGAACTTTCATAGGTCCCCTTCGCGATGGCACTGCACCGACGGCGACGCCGCGCATTGCGCCGGCCGAGGTGTATGTCAGATGTACAGTTGTTTTCTAATTTTCAGCTTCGATGAGGCGCGATCTAACGCTGTTTGACGTAGTTTCGGTTTCGAAGCAATATGGCGCTCAAAACAGCTGTCATCATCATTAAACTCACAATGTCCGAGGCGCCATCATTCGTACACAGTGAGGCTCGGCAATGGCGTCGGCGCGAAAGCAATCGTCGGTCGCCTACAAAAGAAAAGTTCTTTTGGTTGCGGAAGACATCGGAAACAGTGCTGCCGGACGACAATTCGCCGTAAATGAGGGCAGCGTTCGCGGATGGAGACGACAAAAGCAAGCTCTGTTCGCGTGCAACGGAACAAGAAGCTTTAGGAGTTCAAAGAATGGCGTGTTCGCGGACGTCGAGGCAAGTCTCAGCGACTTTGTAAAAGAGCAACGTGAACGGCACCTCGCTGTAACTTCGTAAAAGAGCCGCGTGAGCGGCACCTCGCCATAAACATCGAGCTGCTGCATGAGAACTTTGGCGAGCCGACATTGGGTTACTCGCTTTATTCGCCGCGCCGGGTTTTCACTGCGTGGACGCACGCTCGTCGCTCGCTCTTTCAAGAAGTGCGGAATTTCAAATGCGCTTGACGATGCTAAAGACTACTGCCTTTGGGAGGAGGCGTCGGACAAGGAGTCTGATGGACGTGATGACAGTGATTAAGACTAAATTATGACATGTGGCCCATGTTTTCTCAAGAACATGGGCCACATGTCGTCTTTCATCGCTAGACACAGATTTGCACAGAGGAGGTGGCAGTCAAAAATCACCGAATGAATCGGTTCCCCTACCAGTGGTGTGTGAAACATTATTTTTTTCTTCTTTTGGCATGGTAAGCCAAATAGATGTACCTTTTTATACTTCGTTTCACCTTATCTGCGAGCGAAGCCAAAGCTAGAAGCGCGAGACCAGCGCTTTTTGCGTTTCTCCCCAGCTCGCGCGCTCGAGCGAAGCCTGAACAGATGGAGCTTTCGTGTTCGCGCTTCCAGCTTTGCCTACGCTCGCACATAAGGTGAAACGAAGTATAGGTATCTCTTCATTGTAGGCCTTTTCATTCTGTGTTTATTGGTCAACAGCAATGTAGACATGCACAGCATGATAATCAGGGCACTTAATTCTGTTAAGGCGAACATCTGATAAGTCGAACAAATTTTCAAGGTCCCTTCGTGTTCGTCTTAAAGGGAGTCTTCTGTATTTCACTTGCTGGCGTCTCCATAGTTTTGCACAGCGGCCTACAGGTCTTCTTCAAAAAACGTTTCGCTCTTTCTTATGAAGCTAGATGCAGTGCTAGGCAAGGTTTGATCGGAAGACCGTTTTTGGCAAGGTAGGCGATTGCAATATTGCTATTTTAAACCAAACAACTTGATAGCCTGCGATTCTATGACAGTATCAAAATATGGCATTGAAAATACGTACGGCTAGTAACTTCCTGCATTCATCACATACATATTAGGGATCCTGATGTATCAGTGGACTCTGCCGTAATTACTCCAAACATTTTCCGATGATTACTTCACAGGCTGCCGTCTAGATGTCCAAGTTGGTGAGGAGCAGGTAATAAGGCGCGATTCTTCGTGTGCCTCAAATATAGACACAGTTAAATTTTATGCTTTGGTCGCTGCTTCTGGAATGAATTTCTAATGACTGTTGAAACCCGCCACGTTTGCAGTACCTTCGCTGCGATTTTTCAATCATTTTACTGTACATGAAAAATTTATATAAATTTTAAGCGACGATCTGATAAGCCCTTGTTTAATATTGACATCATAAAAGGAATCAAGGAAAAGGGATGTGTTGTTGCTACATAGCCATCATGCACCAAAACACGTGCAAATAAGAGCACAGTTTTGAAGCGTTCGGATGAAAGTCAATGCGATTATTAGGCCTGCTAAACGACCCTACTTTCAGAGAAGGTTTCATGAATCAAGATCGAATGCACGCAACCATTGAAGCTGATCAACTCTTTTAGAGAACGCGGAATTAAAAAAAAAAAATCCCTCCTTGACTCTTTTAAACAACACATTGGTTCCGATCTATAATCCGTTCTCAACGAGTGTAACAAAGATTTAACTACTTTAACTGGCATTGCAAGAGATGATAATTTCCCATTGTTCACGTCGAGTCCTAATAATGGTATACCTACCTGTGCGTTTCTTCCTCTTCTAACTATATGGACACGGTAAGTTCAATTTTGTTTTTTTAAAAGGCAATAAGTGTCCTGGTAATTATGGTATTCCGATTAATGACCTCCGCCACAACATTACTCATATAGAATACGTGCTTCTTACCGTAGTTAATCGGGTCCTAGCTTTTAGTGTAATTTCCAATGACTTAAAGACCGCTCTTGTGAAACCAATTTTTAAAGGAGGCACTCCTAAAAAAACCGGAATGTTATCGTCCAATTTTCCTCTTCCCGTGCATTGGTGAAATTTTTAAAAAGCATCTTTATAATATGATGTCCAACTTTATTGAAAATTCTAGCCTGCTGTCGGCAAACGAACATGATTTTGGCACTGGGAAGGGCACCCAGCCTCTGCTTAAAGATTTTTCTGACAGCTTACACCGAGCTTTTCAACAAAACTTCTATTCATGTGATATACTTCTGGATGTTGCGAAAGCCTTTGACACGCTCAGTCACAAAGTACTCCTTTTTAAACTACAGAACTATGGCTTCCGTGAACAATTTTTCACCTCAAAAGTTTTTTTCTTGACCGTTCTCAAATTGTATCTATGGTTAGCTTCAAAAGTGATCGGGTTGTGATGGAAGCTGGTGTGCCACAGAGATCGATTTTTTCGTCTCTTTATTTCAATCTTTTTGTTAATGGCATCGCAACAAGGCTTATTAATAGTTGCAAAACTTAACAGTATGCTGAAGATACTTGACTTGTTGTCAGTCACGTTAATTACCCCCAAACTCTAAGTGTTTTGCAACACGACGCCACGCGAGTAATGGACTGGTTCTACGAGGATTTTATCACAGTTGCCACATCTAAAACCACACTTGTCTGCTTTAGGAATCCGCTAAAGCAGGTACATTTGGACAAATCTTTTGTTTTACACAGATCCAACTGACATGACTGTACATGTGCTCCACTGAAATACGTTGAGACTGTGAAGGACCAAGAAATATTCCTTGATTAAGATTTATCATGGACAACGCTATTATCGTATGTATCTGGAAAGCTTCGAAGTGTCGGCTGCTTACTTTATAACAATAGGATATTAATGCCAGTTGCTGTAAAAAATCGATTGCTCATGCTCTTGCTTATAGTATACTCAGATATGGTTGCACATTATTTGATAACTGGACAGAAGCTTGGGAAACTAAAATTGACCGAATTCTTAAATGTGTTCTAAAAGGATCGGGTGGCCTCTCGATCTTCCGTTAGGTGCAGACATCTTCGAGGCTTTAGAGTTGCCAAACTTTCGTTCGCTCCATCTTCAATGTTTTGTGCTCTTTCATTTTTTGCCTAATGATTTCAAACACCCCCTTGTGTCCCGCAGAGTTTCGCGTAGCTCAAATCCTTTTATAACTCCCCGGTGTTATACGAGATATAGTAAGCGAGATCGTTTTTACTATGTGCCATATACAGGGTGTTTCACGAAAGGTGGACAACTTCGATATTGCGAAAACTACGCGTCGCAACAAAAAAAGGCTTGTGTCTTTTTGGTCCTGGGCCAGGGCCCTATTTAGGGAAATTATTAAATCCGAGATAATTAGATCGTTAATTATTTTTGCGTAATTAACTTTTTTTAATTTTGTGTTTAAGGGCATAGTTTCAATTAGAAAGTTGCTCAGCGTCATCGAAAATCACTAAATCAACAAACTGCAGAACGATAGAAGGCACGCGCAGCATTTCACGGCTTTCTGAAAAACCGCACAAATTCGTCAGGTTTTTAAGTTTCGGTTTGCTATCAAAGCACATCTCGTCCCCGGCAGCACTGCGCCCCGTGGAGAGATAGTGCATCCAACCTCTGCTGCGCTGTCATCGCCCGACGCAGCAGAGGCTGGTTGCACTATCTCTTTACGGGCCGCGGTGCCGCCGGGGCTGAGATACGCTCCGATAACAAACCGAAACTTAAAAACCCGTCGAATTTGTACGGTTTTTCAGAAAGCCGTGAAATGCTTCGCGTGCCTTCTATCGTTCTGCAGTTTGTTGATTTAGTGTTCTTTGATGATGCTGAAAAATTTTCTAATTGAAACCATGCCCTTAAACACAATATTAAAAAAGTTAATTACGCAAAAATAATTCACAATATAATTATCTCGGACTTTAATAATTTTCCTAAATAGGCCCTGGCCGAGGTCCAAAATGACACAAGCCTTTTTTTGGTGCGACGCGTAGTTTTGGCAATATCGAAGTTGTCCACCTTTCGTGAAACACCCTGTAAATTTAACAAACTTCCTGGCAACATATTGAAGCTGCTGGTAACAGAAAATAAAAAAAAAGAACTGTTGAACAACTTTTTAACGTAGTTCTGTTGTACAGTTTTGTACATTCTTGATTTTGGTGATTTTTTTTTTCATTGTGTTATTTTTACACATTGATGTTCACGTAGGCAAAATGATTTTCGCATCGTTACGAGTGCTTGGCTTTCTGTGTTGCAACAATCCACGCACTTTTTTTAACCCTTTACTGCTCACTGTGCCGCTCGCAACTGGACTGTGTGTCGATGGTGTGGAACGAAATCTGTAAAACCAATTCACTGAGAATTGAACGAGTGCAGCATAAATTCATCTCAATTTTTAGGTATGGCTATTTGGCAAAAGATGAGCAAACTTTGGATTATGAAGCCCTTTTGAATCGTGTTGGATTACCTGACCTACATCGACGTAGAGAAAAAGCGGACTTGGTATTCTTGTTTAAAAGCCTTCACAGCTTAATTGACACCCCAAGTATTTATTCTGAAGTGAATATTTGGATTCCTAGAGTACCTGCAAGACTCAGTTCACCTTTTTATACATCTAGAGAACTTAGTCATTTGTGTCCGATTCCCAGGCTCTTTGATTGTTACAACGGTTACGCTAAAAAACTGGACATATTTGACTCCAGCCGGAAGAATTTCGACCACTGAATGAAAAACCCGTTCTATTTAAGGCAAAGCTGAAAGGTACTAAGATGTTACATTGAATCTCAGACGCATATATATATATTTTTTCTTTCTTGTGACTTTGTTGGCACGTTGTTTTACTCTTGACGCTCATGTAACCACATTTTAATACCACTTTGAACTACTTTACAATGATTACAAATGGTATGGGAGCTACATGGCAACTAATATTTGCAAGAAACTTCGCCAGTTTACACTTTCTTTTTTTATTTTTTGTGCATGATGTACTCTCCTGACTATACACATATCCTCTTCCAAGCGCATCGACGTACGAACTTCCAACATAAATATTTACCTTCGAATTTTATGTGTCGCTGATTATCAGGTTTGTGCGTTTTTGTCTGGTTATAATTTTAATGTTTTATCTTGTAATGTGAGTGCGCTCCTTGTTCTTAAAAGCGTAAATGTCCGGTGTGCCAGAATCAAGACCGAATGGATGTTCCTGGACACCCGACAATATTTAATGATTGATTGAGTGATTAATATTAAGATTAATATTATTTGTTTCTTGTTCTCTATAATAGATAATAGCTGTTGCACGTGCCGTAGATTTCTTGTGTGTGCTCCTTTTGACTCTGTGCATCATTACTTAGGCGACTCGTCGCTCCTGAGCCCGGAAAATAAACAAACGAATGAATGAATGAATGAAATGAATAATAAGGTACGGTGTCACATTATTCGGTAATTGTGAAGAGCTCTGGCATTGCAAGAACAATCGTATTTTGAACAGTCTATTGAAGAGTGTTGGACACCAAATCGAATTTTCATCCTAAGTAGATGTTTCTAAAATTCTACAACTGCCAAATGTTTATTCTCTTTTTGTGCAAACTGTCGTGCTTCGCCACTTTTGATGTGATGAATTTAAATGTCTATTTTTTTTCTAATAGAAACCTTCGTCAAGCTGCTCGTTTTGTGCCCCTCGATGTTTTAAGTGTTATGGAACACGAGTACGTTCACATTATGTGCCTTTCATTTTTCATAAGTTTCCAGGACGTGGTGGTGGTGGTGGTGGGGATGTTGTTTTAATAAAATAATCGGAAAGAAGAGGTGGGATGCAGGGTGATAGGTTAGTCTCCCAGGAGAGGGGACAGCTGTATCACCCTGCTGGGAAGTGGGGTGAAAGGGGGATAGAGGTAAGGAAGGGAGGGGAGTAAGTATACATCATAGTCGGGATGCGATTCTTCTTGATGACGACAAATAATCGAGGACCGCTCGAAGAACACTAGTTCTCACTGCACGTGATCCCGTTGGGAACCAAACCTTTGTCGTATTCGGAGAAGGTATGGCGGCTATGTTCACATTTTCAAGGAAATTTTTACGACAGTCTGCAAGTAATGGGCACGTCCATAAAATATGGTCAAGGTCTTCCACCACGTTGCAGGCTTCACATAGCGGGGAAGAGGAGCGCCCAATGAGGTGGAGTCGTGATTTTGTGTTGCGCATCCGACTAAAGTCGATGAAGAAGCGCCTGTTCTTTCTTTTAAATTTTTTCCTCGGAATGAGATGTGGAGATCCTGCTGCTGTCTCAGGGTCGGGGTGTACCATTCTAATGCTTCTTTGAATAAAAGAATTGTCCGAATTGTATGTGTGCACAAAGAAGCTTGGTGAGCTGTCGGAGTGGGCAGCTGTGGCAAGAGCATCGGCGTCTTCGTTACCTTGGATGCCGACGTGGGAAGGAATCCATTGAAAGTAAAAGGTGTTTCCATTTCTGCCTGCGGTTTGTGCAAGTTCTGTAGTTGTTCGAGCAAGAGGGGAAGCATTCTCCAGGTTCATGAGTTGGCGTAACGCTCCTTTTGAATCCGTAAAGACCACAACCAATCGGGGAGCTGGAGGGAGGGGTGTCTCGGTGAAAGCTAGCCAGATAGCCATTAATTCAGCTGTTGTGGTGTCGAAGCAAGTATCAAGCTGTCCCATGTTGCTCAGGCCAAGTTCCGGGACAGTGTACGCTGCTGTAGTTGAGTTGTTCTTAATACTACCATCAGTGTAAATATGCAACATTCTATCGTAATCTGTTTGTATTCTAGTGCAATTTTCCGCGATATCACCGCTGCAACCCGCCGACGTTGAGGTATACGTCAAGAATCTCCGTGGCAACTTTGAAGAGTAACTCCTGTTGTGGTGGCGGCAGAGGTGGGACGTTTTCCGGATAGCCAATTGAGTCACGGAAAGCTTTGGCGACTTGCCCAAAGCGAGAATGGTGTCGGGATGCTGGTTTGTCGATGAATTTGGAAGTTGACTGGGTACGGTGAAGTCTAGTCATGTGTCGTAGAGCCCTCTCATGGGCCTGCAGCTCTAGTGGTGAATCCCCTGCTTCGATAGTGTAGGTAGGCACTGCAAAGTTTTAGGGAGGCCTAAGCATATGCGTAAAGCTTTCCTGTGAAAGAGCTCGAGCTTCTTCCATTGCGCTTTTGATATCGTCAAAAGAGGGAGAGCGTAGAGGAAGCGGTTTACAATAAGTCCCTTATAAAGACTCAGCATTGTATTCTGACTGCTTCCCAGT
>JABSTQ010006030.1:0-25718 GCA_013358835.2 Ixodes persulcatus | reverse complement strand
GGCGAAAGCTTTCTCCCTAGGGTGCCTTCATGTGCGCTTTGCTTAGGGTGGAGACATCTGGCCATTTTGTCCCACACTTTTATTTGTCTTTTTTTGTTCAGAAGCGCGTGAAAGAGCGTGTCCCTGCACGCGTATGTGGCACTGACTGTGCTACGGCGACATTTTGTTTTCGTCGATTTCTTTGTACTTTCCCCGTGAGCGCGTGCTGTCGGCATCGGGTACTACAATCGGTGGCATCACCCTAAGCAGAAGAACATAGAGGCACCCTATTTCTCCCGTCTGCCTGGAGAAGGAGGAAAACGTCTCGTTCCTCCCTTCTTCTCATGTCCGCTTGGATGCACGTCAGTAGAAGTGAGGAAGACGCGCCGTTGGTACCTTTTTCCTCCATTTTTTCCTTAGAGTGCGCTTTTTTTTTATGAATGTCGAAAACTCTACGGGAAAAGAAACGATTGAAGGACCGACCTCGTCGTCTTGGCTCCTGTGTCAACGGCTTAGCTCCAACCTGGGTGCCCGAATCCTGTTTACCAGACAGCGTGCTGATGAAGCGTGTAGCAATGATATTTATATAGTTTTCCTTGGCGTCGGTGAATAATAAGGACTTTATTTTTCCTCCACCGGTCTGGGTTTTGTTTATTTTTGACTTGATAAATTAAAAAAAAAGAAAACTGACAAAGCAAGAAAAAAAAAAAAAAAAAAACTTCGCTTCCTTTCAGGGATCGAACCCTCGACCACTTGATCTGTAGTGCGATGTTCTAACCCTGCACACTCTGTACAAGGAGGAACCTACGCTGTTCCTTTCGTCTTACCTTCCGTTCCTCTCTTCTCAGGGGGGCGTGTCCAACGCAAGGAGGAACAGTCCACTTTTGCTACCTTTTTCCTCCTTTTTTTCTTAGAGAGCAGTTTGCAGGAATAAACAGAAGATGCGCCGCTCCCAGGAATCGAACCCTGGCTTTTCGCGTGGAAGACAAGCGCGATAACCGTTACGCCACGGGCGCGCTGCCTACTTGGTCAGCTGCGCCCGCGGCAATATTTAGAACATGATATCAAAGCAACGACGGGTCCTCTTTTTTATTCTTGAGTTGATGTGCATTTTAATGAAGGAGCAATTATTTTGACTCTAACATGAGTGGTTTGAGACCCCACACTTCATTTTTCAGGCTCGCAATATAGCTGCTTACTTCGTACCTGCTTGTAATCATCAGCCTGAGAAGAAATACCACATATCCTTCAGTTTTAAGTACGACCCCAAATAGCGAAGGAGCTATAATCCGTTGCAACTTGAGAACGTAGGGCGATGGAAAGGAAGGCCGGGGAGTAGGAAGCAGACGGAACGCTGGAGAGGAGAGGGGGAACCTTTTCCTCTCTCCAGTTGTCAGAAATCCTTGAAACGTGTTCTGCCTTGCACAACGTCTTTAATAGACCTTCATCTCGTCGTCGTACGTGTTTCGGCTTCTCAGTGTTTTCACTTTCTGAAATATTGCGGAACCGAGCTCCACGGGAAGGCGTTCGCGCCCTCGTGCACTTCGAGCGTCGATCAAAGCTGTCTACAGGTGCTCTTCGCTTCCAAAATCCCACAGAAAGGTGACCACGAGAATATAAGTTTTGTCGATCCTCACCTAGTTCGTTCAACACAGTCGCGTACTCCCTCAGAAAGATACACTGCACTCGTGAAGTCATCGTGTCGTCTGCTAGCAAGGCGAAACCGGTTGTGAAACTTTGTTACGGGCTTCTGTCATCGCTCTATGGTACTGGGACGTTAGAAAAAGGCTCCATGATAAGATATTAAGATGGCATAGTTCTTACGAAAAACTATTTACTTTTTTATCTGACTATTTCTAACTTCACGTGGAGCCCGCGTGCTTTTATTCATAATAGAACATTTTCGAAGACCGCGTCTCCCGCTCCGCTAAGCCCTCCGCAACGAAGAAGCCGATACTGCGCCTGCGCGCCGATGGCCTTGCGTAGATGGCCCAAAAGCCATCTATGTAAACTTCCTAACAATAGCCCTAGCAATGGTTTCTTTGGAGCAGCGCGCCATGTTGTGACATCAACACTAAAGCGCGATCCAAACCAACGCGTCTTTTTGCGCCTGTAGGTCGTGCGCGCGCCGGATGTGACGTATTTCGTGACGTTTTTGCTGTTTCCAGAGCGCTTTCTGAGTCAGAACCGTGCGCTTTGGTTTGGACGGTGCAGCTTCGAAGAGCTCGCAGGCGCGCACGCATGCACGAGCGCGCTCTGGCGGTGAAGTGACGACCAATCGAAACGCAGCTTTGGTGTCGAGCGAGTGTCTAGTGAAAACTAATCTGTAGGATCGTAGCGGTGTTTGCGCCATCGGCGCCGTCGCGCCGTCTTCATTCCTTTGATTTCGCGATGGCGTTAATAATAATAATAATAATAATAATGCATTTTATTTCTCATTCTGGTTGGTACAAAAAGGGAGGACGTCAGGACAAAAAGCTGCGGTTGCAGCTTGACGAGGTCCTGGCGCCCTAACACACTTTGGCGCGAAAGAAGCATTGTAAACACAACGAAAACAAACACAAAAATTGGAACCAAAACACAATCACGAGTATTCACATTGTTGCACTCAGCTTGAATGCATCAAAATAAATATTTTTAAAGTGGAAACAAGTTTCACCACAGATAAAAAACACTCCAGGCACTGGAGGTAAACATTATGCTGTCTGTAATATGATTTTTGTCATCATTCGATTTGATGTCCGATAGATGCTAATATCATTGGCTTCAAGTTTATTAAGTAAAGATGGTAATGCGTATTTTAATGATGTAAAGCCGTGATTCGTACGGGGTATTGAAACGCTCCAAAATTTGCCGTGACGTGTTACTTATTTATTGTCTAGTTTTGCTAAGCCTGACAGTGCGAAAAGGAAAAAAAATATTATTCTGTTTTAATGCCGTGTTATACATCACCAGCAGGCGAAATTTGTACAAGTGGTCAATAGGAATGACGTTATGTTTAAGAAAGAGCTCCCAAGAAGGGTGCAAGAATGGTACATTTGCGACAATTCGGAGAACCCTCTTTCGGGTTAGTAGTAGTTTTGTTAGATTTTGCATCGTTGTTTGGCCCCAAACTAAATGGCAATACACGTAGTGAGTGTAAATCAATAATAATATAAAAGTAATTTAACACTTGTTGGAAAGACATCACGATTCTTACAAAGGAGACCAATAGATTTACGAACTTTTTGATGAATATAATCAACGTGCTCATTCCATGACAACGATTCAGTGAAATAAACGCGCAATATTTTTACTGACATTACCACTTGAAGTGTTGAAGAGCCTAAAGTTATTCGAAGCAAATTAGGTACTTGTCTATTTCGTGGTCAAAATAACACACATTTAGTTTTATCCGCGTTTATTTTTAGCCCGTTTACTTTCGTCCACAAATCGATGTTTGAAAGGACTCTTATTGCCGTGCTCTCTATTTCATCCGCTGTGTGGCCCTTAATAAAAATAGTTGTGTCATCAGCATAAGAAACAAGGTTTGCCTGTGGTACACTATTTTTGAATATTATTAATAAAAATAATAAATAAGAGTGGCCCGAGCACACTACCCTGAGGTACTCTGGTTTCAATTTTTTGAGTGGTTGAAATATGGTTGTTAATGGTAACGAAGTGTGTACGGTACTGCAGGTATGATCTAAATAGATTCAGAGCAATTCCACGAATGCCATAGCGCTCTAACTTTTCCAGCAATATTGTGTGACTAATTAAGTCAAACGCTTTCGAAAAATCAATAAATATACCCAAAATAAGTTCCTTGTTTTCAAAGCTTTCAGTGATCTGCTGTTTTTGTACTAAGAGCGCCGATTCCGTTGACCGGTGCTTACGAAAGCCATGCTGACTATTAGAAATAACAGAATGTCTCTCTAGGTAGGAATAAAGTCTCTGATAAATTATTTTTTCAAGACCCTTTGAGAAAAGGGATGACAATGGAATAGGTCTATAATTTTTAAACATATTTTTATTGCCACCTTTATACAAACTGACCACCTTAGCGCACTGCATTACTTTAGGAAAAACACCGGAAGAAAGCGATAGATTAAATATATGCGTTAACACAGGTGTCACAAAATCTACGACATACTTAATCGGTCTGATATTGAAATAATTTACGTCTTGACTTTTGCAGTCTTTCAGGTTTCTAAAAACCGCGAGCACTTCACACTCATCTGATGGACTCATAAATTTTTTTTTTCGAAATTACGATCGATATAACAACAAGCATCGGGTCCACCTTGAGGCAGATCTACATCACTTGGTTGGTTCACTAGGTAACTATTAAAAGCATTCGCCAGAGCGCAGCCACACAGATGAACATCTCCCCTGATTATTTTATTTAATGTTTGGCGTTCACGGTTTGGATGCAATACATTTTTTACCCTTTCCCAAAGAACATGTGAATCTTTGTTATCATCTCTTGTAAATAGACTTGTATAGTATTCAGATTTGGCACGTCTTTGTAAACCAGTTAATTTATTACGATACCTCTTAAAAGCTTTAAGGTCTTCGGAGTCCCTTGTTTTCAAGAAGCGCTGGTACATGCTGTTTTTCTCACGTAGTTTATGCAATAACTCCCTCGTCATCCAAGGCTTACGTATTTTTTACACAAATTGACGCGTCTGTAAGGAAAGCACTCATCGTACAATTTTTTAAAAACTTCTAAAAAATATTCATATGCACGGTTGACATCTGTCTCCGAGTAAAGGGTGTCCCAACTTACTGAGCATAAAACATCTATAAAGACCGCCACTGTTGCGTCTGTAACATTTTGCCTTTTTAAAGTATTTCGTTTTGCTCTGTTTTTTGTTTTGTGTAACTTCTGTATTAACATAAATATTCGTAGATGATCGCTGATATCGGCGCCAATAACATCAGCGGCTATGGAAGAGACATCATTATTCGTAACAAAGAAATCAATTAGGGTAGAAGTGGAGTCAGTAATTCTCGTTGCTTCAGTCGCAATATAGTGAAACCCATTTTTTTCAATGACCTGTACTAAGTCGCGCAGCGCTGTTGTGTTTACAAGCATGTTAATGTTAAAATCCCCACCAAGAAAAAGAACATATCGGTTCTCTGCTACACATTAACAAAAAGTGTCAAAGAAGGAAACAAACTTAGATACATCTCCCGATGGGGGCCGATACACAACAGCGAAAACATGATCCCTGTGGGAGAC
This sequence comes from Ixodes persulcatus, assembly GCA_013358835.2. NCBI lineage: Eukaryota > Metazoa > Arthropoda > Arachnida > Ixodida > Ixodidae > Ixodes > Ixodes persulcatus. The sequence goes on along the minus strand of JABSTQ010006030.1, from coordinate 20,515 downwards.
GCACACGAACTCAAAGTGATCCGTAATTTGAGTGAGCTCGGATATAGGATTAGGATCGCACTCCAAGCTATTATGTATGAGCAGAGACACCACACCACCTCTTCTTTGTTCCCCACAAAGCAAATAATGCTTATCTTGGGGCAAGCTAAAAACATCCGAGTCGTCTTTATACCACGTTTCTGACAACACAATATCTTTAAAAGAAGAGCCGAGACAGTCAAATAGTGTATCAAGCTCGTCAAGTTTTGATTGCGCAGATCGAACATTTAAGTGAAAGAAAGAAAAATCAACAGGTTGCTCCGCTGCGGCAAAGTTTGCAAAGTCAGTGGGCGAGATAACCATTATAAACCAAAAAACAAGGTATGCTCACTCGAAAGAACTAACGACCAAGAGCACGCAAGTCATCTTCACTCGAGATAACATGTGCTGGTATCCTTTCCCCCTGTCGTACAAAAACTTTTCCATTTTTGTACCAGACAAACTTATAGTTGCTTACTTTCGCCCACTCCCTCGCCTGCCACAGCAAAGTCCTTCCCTGTTTGGTCATGTTCTCGATAATGTACAAGCGACCAGAGCCAGACGAGCGGTTTAGAACTCTCTTTTTGCTCAGCCAAGCGTCTTTGGTTTCTTGCCTTGCGAAGCTCACTATGATACATCTCGTCTTCCCTGGCTTTGAAGGTAACCTGTGCACCGCAGACACCTCTTCAGTTTTTAGTTCCTCAAACCCGAGTTTCGAAGCCACACTCTTCACGACGCTTAAGAGGTCTTCCCCTTCCGTCTCGAGGACACCATGTATCTCAATGTTTTTTCGGCGGCTACGCCACTCAAGCGCATTTAGTTCTGACCTCAGCTCCCGTTTCGTGTGGATCCCACGAACAAAACTGGGATTGCTGAGCTAATGAACCTTTGTGTGGTAAGGAAGTACGTCAGCGGTGCAAGAACCATCAACATGACTCGGCCTACTGCTTTCGCGGCTGCATATGAGCAGTACTCGAGGAGTATCGAGAAGAAGCAGCGAAGGGCCATCCGCACGCTGTTGAGGCGTTGAGGTCTAGAAAGACGCTCGGCGAGTGCGCCACAACTGTGCGACAGATGTACCAGGACCCCGACGGCCGGGACTTCTTCGAGTCCTTCCGTATGTCAAGAACCAAGTAAGTTATGCTAGCTTTTATTTGGCATGTTTAGTATATTTTTCATCAAATGTACCTCCGCATAAATATTAACGTGAAGCGTGCATCATCTCAGTGAAATAAGTTACAGTACTTTCGCGAGACGGCAAATCCACAAGGTTTAGTCTTGTAACACTAACGTCTATCTAAACGCTCGGCTGACTACATGAAGGTACTTTGCTTTGCCCTGCCCCCGCTCTCGCAATCACGTGCGAAACTAGAACAAGCGCTGTCTTTGCCTTTGGCGGTGTGTACTACCATAGGTACTATCACGTGGGTTTAAAGGCTGCTTGCACATGAACACCGCAGGTATACTCGCTACACTAGCTGTCTGGCATGCTTTGTACAGGTGAATAATAACAATCAGTGATCACTAATTTTGTCACATCTACTGCAAACGACTGAAGTTTCGTGAATTGGTCCCAGAAGCTTTTGCCCGATGGAACGGGTCGCTTTGAAAAATTCGTCAAATATTGAGCGATTGCAAATAGTCCTTTATAGTATTTGTGCAGGTGCGAGTCTTTTCAGTGCATGTAACGATGTGCAAGAGTTGGTCATGCAATTTTGATTCATTTTTAAATTAAATTTTGGTCTTCTATTTTTTTTAAAGATTAACTTTGTCATACTTTACAAGCTTCTCTGCGTTTTTTTTATTTTGCACTTTCTTCTGTTGCTGTACGTCAACAGTTCATGTGTGTATAGATGTTTTCTTGAGTCCCATCTGTTCAATAGTGCATGTAGCCAGTTGTGTTTTGTGTATTTTCAAAAGTTTGAGCACCTCCTGTCTCTCGTTGCTCCACTGCTGACCAAGGTGACTACGAGCGCCGACAACACGATATCTACAGGAAAAAGGCTATGCGTATTCCCACGGTAAAGCACTCTTCCATATTCCACCTAAATCACGCATATCAAGGATCTTTACTCAGAAGCCAAACTTTGTCATAGGTCATAGCATGCCATCATTCCCGTTAACTGCATATAGCATCCTCAGATGCAATAAACATGTGTATGGAGCGTATGATCCTTGCAGTACACGGAGAGATATATCCACATGCTCTGTCGAATACCCTTTAGCTAACAGTTGCAAAGCCTGAGTGGCTAATATTTAGCTAACACTTCCGAAGCCAGTCAGGGTTGTAAGTATGTTCCATGTGAACCCCGAGTGAGGTGCACATACTTTCTGCAGCAACACCAATGTGGGTTCCGGATCCCACCCCGACACAGTTTTAGGAGGTCCACGTTGTGCTAAATATTTTGTCCGCTCCTTTCTTACTAACAGGCGTTTGCTTGGAGTGCATGTTCCGATTGTCAGACATTCAACCTGCTTTCACTGCATGATAACTTTTGTGCATGCACTGTATGCAGCATCTGTTGCTTGCTGCACAAGATGTTCTCTCTTCACTGCATAACACCAGCTGGCCGAGGCACTGTGCTTCTTGGTTTGGCTCGTTGCTGAAAGGGTTAGGGGTGTTCCTCGCTCACAGCTGTCTTGAGCCACATGGCATGCTTGCTTTTCTAACCGCATGTCTTGGTTGAGGGTCTGAGGGTGCTTGCAGGTAAGTTAGGTATGATGTTTGTTCTGCACGCGTGCAAAGACATTAGGGGCTTCCTTGGGAGTGTCGTGTCGACAGTTTCAGATCAGTTTTTTTTGTGCTCATTCCTTATCTCGCCGAGGCACTCTGCTATTCGGAGATTCGTGTGCAGCAGCGCGAAAGGGGTCTTATTTGATGACAGCTGTATCGGGCCTGCGTGTTTGCCTTAAAATGCATGCGCTCATGTTCCCTGACAATGTCTAGGCACTTCAGTTCCAGCCGTTTCTTGGTAGCAGCATGGGTTTAGTCTGCTTGGGTTACTCTTGCCAAGTAACCGAGTAAGAGAACTGAGCACTCTGTCGACTGCTCAGTTCCGTATTGTGTGTCTAATGCTTTCTTTTCTTTGTTTCTTTTTGTGTGTATTTTCCAGGTACGGGCCTGGGGCTCTGTGCAGAGCCTGACTGTAAGACAACGCGTCTCCCGCTTGGTGGATAGGAGTTGTTTATCACGATGGAGATCCATCTTTATTGAGCATCTTTGGTGTACACACTGTGGCCAAGAAGTTTTGTTGCCTTGACTAAACGTTAGCAGTGCGAGAAACGGTTGCCCCACAACAAATGAACCGGAATTTCATTTTGGTAGACTTGGTGCTTGCACCCGCAAACCAACAGGCACGTAATTTCTGCTACAAGTCTTGCCGCAACGTCATTGTGATCCCGCTTGCGAAAAAAAACCTTGTGCCCCCCCCCCCCTCTTTCCCCTCAAGACCAGCACGGAATGAAGACATTGCCATACAGTTACTTTCTGGTTTGTTTACTTTGCCTTGACTTTTCGCTGCATGTAATGATGGAAGTGCCAGCATTTCCTGGAGGTTAGAAATGCTGCAGACTGCACACAAACTTGTTCCGGGGCAGCCGACATGCGGCTCTTTTCGGTATAAAATAGGTTGACGTGTGATTAAAATGAGTGAAGTGTTTTTCTTTGTTTCAGTTGTAGGCACAATTTATATTTTAATGACTTATTGGGCTGAAACATTGCGCTTTCAACGTAATAAATATTAAACTTTGTACCTCTCTAACTTTTGTGTTTTTTGTCTTTTCTTAAAGGCTCCTAAAAAGTTTGTAGCAACCCCACGTAAAAGAAACGTTGTTATAATTTCTGTGGTTCCACCACTATGCAGGTTGTTCTACAAAGGTAGTGCACAGTAAAAGAGATGTTATGTAGATCTTGGAATATTCCAGGTAATTTGGATACTTTTCTTTAATGGTTTCAACTATAAAGTTTCCGAGACACGGGAGGCAGCTTCCACGAGTAGGCATCTCCAAAACGGATATGATTGGCCTTTGAAAAGACAGTTTGAGACGGTTTTGCCAGTGCTGTCAGAGTGGTTGACTATGAATGATAAAAACCTTACCATCATAGAGGACGTGCGGCACAAGGCCTGCAGAAAAATTTACATACAACAACGGGGCTGCCGTGGACTATCCAGCAGTCTTTGTGTATAACATCCTCTATGGTAATATTGTTACAAACCTTCCCCAGTTACTCTATCAGTCAGGTCCGGCACTGCAATTGCGTCGTGGGCGGGCAGTCGATGGCTTGCTGGCTGCAGGAAGAGAACAGAGGGTGTGGGATGTCACTCAAAAGTAAATGTGTTCCTTTATAAGTAGGGTTCCATGTCTTCAGAGTTTAGTAGTTTTTGGAAAATTCAGGTCTTGGCTTACTTAGATTTTTAACTGTCCCAGAAATAGATCCACAATTTGTCCTTAGCAGAGATTAGCAAAATAATTCCCCTTTTCTTTAACTGGTCGATATTTTAAAACGGAAGCGAGAGATCCTTTTTTGGGAAGTCGGAGCCTGTATTGAGTACTCTTGCGAAAAAAAAAATGTCACCCAGTGGTTTTATTTTTTGGCCATGTATAACCTTCAGAATCGGAGTTTATTAAGGAAAGGATTTGCGACCGTTCTTCTGAGGTATTCACAGTTCTTGTTGCATTCTGTTATAGCGCCGTACGCCGGTCCTGGTTATCTTCGCCGCGTCATCCCCTGTTGGAACCGAAGATTGGCGACTCAGCAAGCCGTGTGTGCCCCCCCCCCCCCCCCTGGAGCAAAATCGACTACACGTACCACGGACGGCGACTGAGGCGACACCGCAACATCAGTATAAAAGAAGCGACAACCACTACCACAGCGGGATTTGCGACCGTTCTTCTGAAGTATTCACAGTTCTTGTTGCATTCTGTTATAGCGCCGTACGCCGGTCCTGGTTATCTTCGCCGCGTCATCCCCTGTTGGAACCGAAGATTGGCGACTCAGCAAGCCGTGTGTGCCCCCCCCCCCCTGGAGCAAAATCGACTACACGTACCACGGACGGCGACTGAGGCGACACCGCAACATCAGTATAAAAGAAGCGACAACCACTACCACAGCGGGATTTGCGACCGTTCTTCTGAAGTATTCACAGTTCTTGTTGCATTCTGTTATAGCGCCGTACGCCCGTCCTGGTTATCTTCGCCGCGTCATCCCCTGTTGGAACCGAAGATTGGCGACTCAGCAAGCCGTGTGTGCCCCCCCCTGGAGCAAAATCGACTACACGTACCACGGACGGCGACTGAGGCGACACCGCAACATCAGTATAAAAGAAGCGACAACCACTACCACAGCGGGATTTGCGACCGTTCTTCTGAAGTATTCACAGTTCTTGTTGCATTCTGTTATAGGTAAGCCGCCACTCCCTCCTAACTACGAAACTTTGTGATTTCTGTTGTTACGGTTGCAAATCCCAGTAGTGTGTTTCTGTGGCGTAAGTTGGAATGGGTGACGACTTGTCAACTTACCGGATTCGAATTGGCCGGTTCTTTTCTCGTACAAGTACGAAGACAAATAATAGACCACGTTTTCACCACTTAGCATTATACATTCAGACATGGTGCCCGGATGCCAAAATTTTGTTGATGTGTCTGTGTGTTGCACAGCTGTTAATCTGTGCTGGTGACGTGGAAACAAACCCCGGTCCCGATAATGTGGAAACAAACCCCGCCCCCGATAAACTGGATCAGATACTAGCAGCCGTAAAGGAATCTGTAGAATCAAACAAACGGTACCAGAAAGAAACAACACACAAACTAAACGAAATCAATGCAGGCATCAGTGATATTAACAGCCGTGTTTCGAAGCTTGAAGAATCTATGAATGAGATTGCAAAGTTAAAGGAAGACCTGGTTACCGTGAATGCCGCAATTCGCGAAGTAAGAACTGAAGTAAATACCATATCTCGAAGACAGCGTGAAAGTGAAGTCTTGTCAGATGAGCTGAACAACCAAATGAGACGCGATAACCTCATAATTAAAGGACTCCCAGAAAACGAACGTGAGAACTGGTCAGATTCCGAACGTATCGTGAAAACGTTTCTTTCTTCCAACCTACACGTCAATGTTGGCGAAATTGAGCGCGCACATCGACTGGGCATGCGGAAACCTGGTTTTAACAGACCAATCATCGTTAAATTCTTGAACTTTAAATGCAAGGATGAAGTAATTAAGAACGCGCATAAACTAAAGGACGCTGCGACCCCTGGTGTATGGATAGAGGAGGACTTCTCACCAAAAATGCAATTAGTAAGGAAAAAACTACGCGACTTTGCAAGACTAAGATTCGGGACTAGTAAGTTCAGGCTTTACTACGACAAAATACTCATAAATAATTCCTTCTATCGGTACGACTCCGACAATGACTGTGTGATAGAGAGCCCAAGGGCCCCGCCCGCCGAAACTAGAGCTTGACTAGGCAATAACAAAAACAACAAACGCAAGATAAGACCTCGGGATCAGCTTTCTTTGATCTTGGCGAATTTTCAAAGTTTACTTCCCAAGCAAGATAATTTGTTTTGTGGTATTGAGGCCTGTTCAGCCGATGTAGTGGTGGGCACTGCAACGTGGCTTTCTAAAGAAGTTACAGACCGTAAACTCAGCATATCAGCATCGTTCCAAATTTATAGGAAAGACAGGACTGAATCTCGAGGCGGGGGTGTTATCATTGCTGTTAAAAGTGAATTAACGTCTTCCTTAGTTGATATTCCCAGTTCTCTTGAAATCTTGTGGGTAACTGTACGGCTAAACTTTAAACCTTGTTTGATTGGAGTGTGTTATCGTCCGCCCGACTCATCATCTGACTTTGTAGATAAGTTAAATGCTAGCCTTGAACAAGTTCATACCAAATTTCCAAACTCCCCTGTCATGCTCACTGGTGACTTTAATCTGCCTGGTATCAACTGGTCGACACAAGAGGTAGATAACTGTTGTGGAAATAAACAGGAGTGCAAGGGGTTCCTTGATGTTATGGAAGCCTTTCAGCTACGCCAAGTCGTGAAGGAGCCAACGCGTATTAACTCTGTTCTAGACTTAGTTCTAACAACCCACCCAGAAGCTATTGACGTCAATATCTTAGAATATATCAGTGACCATAAAATGGTGCATTGTGTTTTTGTTGCTCCTGTTCAGAAACGTGAAGTTTTAAAGAAACAGATTTTTGACTACGGAAGGGCCAACCTTCAATGCATGCTTCATTTATTGTCCAATTTTTCTTTTAATTTTTTGAAAACTTTGAACAACCGGTCTGTGAATGAAAACTGGGTGGCCTTTCGTAATAAAATAATTGAGGTGGCTGAACTTTGTATTCCGAAAATTACTATTTTGCCATGTGTCAGTAATCCTTGGTTTACGACAAATGTGAGACGTTGCATTAATAAAAAGAAACGACTTTTCTCAAAAGCCAAGCACACGGATCTTCATAGTGACTGGGAGTCTTATCGCGAGCACTCAAGATGGTGTAAAAAAGAAATCAAGAAAACAAAAGCTAAATTTTTTAACCATGATTTGTACAACCTCTTACATTCTAATCCTAAAAAATTTTGGAGTGTGGTAAACCCAAAAGCCAAAAATGCAGCACCTTCTATCCAGTCAGAAGCGGGAACTGTATTGGACCCCTCAGAGACGGCTAAGGCGTTCAATTCATTTTTTGCTAGCGTGTTCACAGATGAGATGACTCTAACCGATACTAATGTACCAATGGCTACAGTGACCACTCAAATGAACCCTTTCACTATTACCAGTGAAGGTGTTGCCTGTGCAATAGACCGTCTTCCAACTAATTCGAGCCCTGGTCCAGATGGAATAAGTACTAAACTACTTAAACTAACTAAAGATTGTTCCAGCGTCCTCCTAGCAGCGCTTTTCAAACAGTCACTATCAACTGGCACGTTACCAGACGACTGGAAACTAGCCCATGTTGTGCCCATCTTTAAATCCGGCAACCCTAACTCCCTCACAAACTACAGGCCTATTTCGTTAACTTGCGTATCTTGTAAATTGCTTGAACATATAATTTATTCTCAGATAATGAATCACCTAGTGACTAACAATCTTCTTTTTCAAAATCAGCATGGTTTTCAACGAGGACGCTCCTGTGAACTTCAACTTTTTGAACTAGTTACTGACCTTCATTCTAGTATTCACTCATCCCTCAGCATTGATGCAGTATTTATTGACTTTTCAAAAGCTTTCGACCGTGTCCCCCACCAACGACTAATACATAAACTAAGAGAAGCAAAGATAGAAACAGGCATTGTTAAATGGATTTCCGGCTTTCTATCAAATAGATATCAGTGTGTTGTTATAGATAACATTGTCTCTCCTCCTGTCTCCGTCAAATCCGGTGTTCCCCAGGGCTCTGTCCTCGGGCCTTTACTCTTTCTCCTTTATATTAACGACATTCATACCAACATTACTTCTACCATTCGGCTCTTCGCAGACGACTGCGTCATCTATCGGACCATAACTTCTCCCTTTGACAATACTGTACTTCAAGCTGACCTCGAGAAAATTTCAAGGTGGTGTTCTCATTGGCAAATGCAGATTAACACAACAAAAACTAAATGCATGACTTTTACTACAAAAAGAAGATAACCGAACATACTTATAAAATTAACAATACAGATATTGAAAGGGTACAATCATATAAATATCTAGGAATTCATTTAACACCTAGTCTCTCATGGAACCTCCATATTGAAATAACTTTAAGGGATGCTTCTAAAATATTAGGTTTCTTGAGAAGGCACTTATTTCTAGCTGACACTAACACGAAACTTATGGCATATACATCCCTTGTAAGAAGTAAACTGGAATACACCTCAGTGATATGGAATCCACACCAAGCTTACTTAATTAATAGCCTGGAGTCACTACAAAATAAAGCAGCCCGGTTTATAGCACGCGATTACTCTCCTACTAGTAGCATCACTCGTATCAAAGAATCATTAGATTTAATGCCCCTCGCGACCTGACGGCGAATCGCACGTTTTTCGATATTTCATAAAATCTACCATAGTTCATCATCTTTCCGTCAAACGCACATTGTGTGCGCTACCCGCATTTTTCCCCGCTTTGATCATCCTAACAAAGTAAATGCAGTATTTGCACGTACTAACCTATACAAATACTCCCCGCTGAACCTCGCAATTAATGAATGGAACGCCTTACCAAGTAACATTGCAGTCATACAGGATTACCAAACTTTTTTAGGCTTCTTGATTTCTTTTATCTCAGAAAAATCCTAAGTCATTGTCACTCTGTATGCTTTGCTTCGCCATGGCAAGTTTGAGTTGTTTCTTCGTGGCTTTTTTCTTTTCTTTTTCTTGCTCGCAGTGTGTTATGGCTATCTATTTATTGTTTGTATTGTTTCTAATATTGGTGTTAAAAATTCCCCCCTATGTAATGCCCGAAAGAGCCCTTAGGGTAAATAAATAAATAAATAAATAAATAAAAGAGATCTGACGGATCTTTACCGGCTAGTAATTTTTTTATTTTTTCGAATTTGTCTCAAACACATTATTTTTCTTTAACCAGTAGGCACACTTTGTCATTACTAATGTACTCGATGAATTCATGGTGCTGACTACGGTTTCAATACTGCATCAAATAATTTGTTTAGACAAGCAAACAAAAGAAACCACAGGTGGCCTAGCATGGTGTACATCAAGTAAACAATCGAATCTCGAAAACTGCATAAACGTTGTGGATTCCTGAAATCCGAAATGCACTATGTACAATCCTTATTAAGGCGAAAACCTTATATGTCTGATCGTTCAGTCCCTGAGAACAAACACGTCGACGATATGAAACGTACCAAAACGTTTACGTGACATCTGCAAATATTATTGTTCCTCCAAAAAGACTTTTAGCCCACGTCCCTCAACTGGCGTCGAACCAGCAACCTTTCGTTCAGTAGTTGAACGCAGTATACCCTCCGCCCCTGGCGGAGGGGTTCCCGTGGCAGTTTGGCGTAGCTTACCATGGTTATCAGTGGCGGATGTAGTTCAGGAAGTTGTGGCCTCTTGTCCTGCAGTGGCTGCACGAGTGTGCAGTGGCTGTGCAGCACCTAGAACTGGTAGTGCTTTACAAAAAATATGTAAATGGCTTCGCCATCAAGGTGACGCAGCTTGCAGCCCTTTCGTTCTTGCCCACCAAAGAAGTATGAGATGCCTATGTGTCCTTGGAACAACTCTTTCCGCAAGAAGGTTCCGATCTGCTGCCATGGTGGGAGGACAACTACCAGTTTCGAAAATTACGCCGCCGTGTTGACCGTGCCCTGATTAGGAGCAATCTGTGACACTGTTCCAGATTTTCTTTTTATTCTTCGCAGATATGTTATGTTATAAATCTAGACACAACGGTTCCCCGCGTTCTGGCATTTTACTTTTCGTCTCTGCATTCCTATATCAGGCGTACCCCAGTTGGGGTACGCCTGGCGTAAAATAATTTCAGCATTCCGCTAATTCGGAATTTGTGGCATTTAGAATGTTTCCTGTAAAAGGAGCTTGAACTCTTGCACATACTTGCATCCACTTTCGTGTGTGGAACTCAATCATTGTGAATAGGCCCATCGATGTGCCACAAGACATAACACTTCATAACAAGAATATCTATTTAGACAGCAGACAACACAAAAAAGCGAGTGCACCATACCCAATTCTATTGGATTTCGCATAAAATGCACAACTTACATGCGGGTTGATGAGGACGACGTCAGCCATCTGCCGCACGTTTCTCGCCAGCAGGCGGTTCAGCAGTAGTCTGCGGCCCTTGGCTTCCCGGTCTACCCAGCCCCTTGGCAGCAACTTGAATACCAAAATGCTACAAAATACACACAAAAAGAAACAAAGAAAAGCAAGCATTACACACACAATACAGTTCTCTTACTCGGTTACTCGGCAAGAGTAACCAAAGCTGACTAAATCCATACTGCCACCAAAAAACGGCTGCAACTGAAGTGCCTAGACATTGTCAGCGAACATGAGCGCATGCATTTTAAGGCAAACACTCAGGCCCGATACAGCTGTGATCAAGTAAGATCCCTGTCGCGCTGCAGCACACGAATCTCCGAATAGCACAGTACCTCTGCCATATAAGGATCTGGAGGGCAGTCTGAAAACCTCAGGTTAGCAGCGGCTGCCCTCAGGACCTGCTCTACTGGTGTGTTTCTACCATTCATGGGCCTTTTTCGCTTTACTGGTCGAACACCAGCGGGCCGAGGTACATGTCGGGGCGCAGCAGGGGACTCGGTCACTTCTTCCACATCCGCAGGGGTTCGCCTTGGTGGATGCGCACTCTCTGCTCCACGCTGTGCCGCCAAGACAGCAGCCGAGACCTGGAAGGGTTATGGTGGGTCCTGGAAATGAATTTGCCACTGTCAATATAAGCCAAGCAGTCTAGATCAGGGCCCAGCAACTCTTTGAATCAGCTGGCCAAGAAGATGCGAAGTGAATGTGGGGTTGGGCTAGGCGGGAAACAAGTGTGTGTGTGAGTCTGTGGGTGTATGCTGAAACACACTTAAAATTATCTGCAATTATGGAGAAAAGGTTATTTAGGCCTAAATACTTTAGTACTGCGCTGGTTTCTAAAACTTAGCCTACAGGACACTTGAGCCCCCTGTCAATACACATTTTATATTTCAATATTGCTCGCCAAGATGCAAACATGCAAGTTTAATGTACTGATTAAAAGTCACGCAGAGGTGTAGAGTTCTTTATCCGTCATTGTCATTTGCAAAAGCATCTGTGACTATGTGTGCTTCATCCTCGAAAACACCAGTTTACACAGCGAGCATCAGTGTACTCCTTAGATTTGAAAACCCCAACATAGGAAGCCAATGTGAAAATTAACTGAACGAGTCCTCTTACTCATCATCAAAAAACACTGCGAACAAGTCCTCCAACTCATAATCCACTTAAAGATGAGGAAGCTCCACTGGAGAAATATCTTGAACTTAGTTAACATAAAGCTCTAAAGAGTTTTCATCTGCGAGAATCCCAGTTTCGAGTTCGAAGTGAAACATTAACCAGTAATATCAGACCGAACCAAAGTTGGAAAGCTATGATGGCTTTCCTTCTACAAAAAACACGAACCAAAAAATCTTCTGTTCGGCCCAGCGACTGCACATGGGCAGAGAGTTTGCGCTGTGCCAGGGGCCGACCCCTCATTTAGGTGGTTAGCCAGTGCGCTCAGTATTTAAGGGATAAGGGTCATCCAAAAAAGCAGCAATTAAGGGGGAGGGGGGGAAGAAGGTGGTGCTGTTGACAGCTGTAAAGCCAAAGGAAGTGCCACAAGGTGAAAGCACTGTATAGAGGAGCACACTAGTAAACAAAAAGAAAAAAGCTTTTGTAAGCTACAGCCCATGCTCATTAGTCTGAAAACCGGAAAGAAAGTCAGGATGGGCAAATAATCACCACAGGATCTTGGTCATCAGTTGGCTTGTTTGTATCTGCGATGTATCCAGGTGCGTGGCTGCATGATGGAGTCACTCCTATAATTCACCAGAAGAGTTCAACTTTCATCCTATATGACAGCACTTGTGAACGACACCTGGAAACGTGACTATAAGACCACTAACATAATGACGAGGAGACATTGCAATACATTGCATGCTATCTTACCTTTAGTCTTAGTGCTGGACGGGCTTTCTGATGTTCCTGTAGCCTCAGACCTGCATAATTTACAAAAAGGACCGTGTAGTTGCGTACGAATGAGAAATATGAGAAGTGTACTTTTGCGAAACAGTGGAGGTCAGTGGAGGTGCCAGTCAGGAAGCGCAAGCTGCCAAAGTAGATCCACTTTGGCTTGTAGACGTCCGAGGTTCCACAGCCGCTGCGCTCCGTTCCTGCCACCTTGGCCGCCTCCTTGGCGTACTTGTCCCTCAGGTAATTCCACTTTGTCTTTCAGATGTCGTCTGGAGAGATATATGTTGATTCTATTGTGGGACAAGCCTGACAGACATGATATACTCATGCAGAAATGTGAAAAAGACGACAGAAATGCCACAGGCAATTGTAATGCTTCGAGCGCAACGAACAGCACACACAAAACGCACGTCCAAAGCACTTGCACAACAAATCTAGTCCCACACATAAAAATGACTTGCCAAGCTCTCAAGCAAACGACTGTAGTATGCTCACTGCTAGGCTGACAGGGCGGTAGAAGCTCTATGCTCGTAGGAACAATCAACAATAGGTCGCATGCATACAACGTGGTCATACTCTCCGGGTAGTCACGGACATTGAATGGATCAGGCACTGAGGGGCAGGTCACTCACTGATTTAGAGACAGAAAGTACATAGCTTTCACTGCCCATCAACTTAGCAGTGAATCAAGTACAGACTATTAATGCCGATCTCACCAACATTTGCTATGTGTACGATGCTACGTATACTTTGTGGGCCAATTGGAACACATCTATAAAACAAGAATCGCAAAAGTTTGTTTCGGGCGGTATGGTACTGTAATTTGTCATTTCGTTTCGAGAAGTATTTTAAAAATGCTTGGCTCAATCGAAAGTTATAGTTAAATACGATTGATAGTCTGCGGACACAAATGGAGTTCAGCCTTTTCCATACAACCGAGAAAGACTTTCTCGTGGGCTGACCAAAAAGAGGAATAAAGGCGACGCAATGATTATCTTCCTTCCTTCTCATTTTTGGTTGAAACAGCCGTCAAAACAACGTAAAGACGTGAAAAAGAAAAGAAAAATTTGGGTATTTACAAATATTATTGTAGTCGTCTGTCGATTTTTGAATGAATTTTTTCGCAATATTGTTACAAAAACAACCCAACACCATCACATATCAAGTAACCATGCGCGCAACACAAAATGCAAAAAACACGCTGTCAGGGGATGCAAAACCGTGCTTGCAGCGCACGATGCCCAACAGGCGGACGATTCTCTTCGAGGCGTTCTCCCGTTTCGGGTTGTCTTTGTCGTCGCGCCGAAGCTTTCCGTACAACCAAGGGTGGTTCTGGACGAGTTCGAGCAACTGAAAGCACTTGCTTTGATCATCAAAGACGGCAGCTTCTGCGGCCTTCTGTGCAGCTTTTTCTTGCCTCTGCCCGTCCGCAGCAGCCTTCTTTTCGATCACCTTCCTCGCGTCGGAAACAGGGGGAAAGTTCACAGATGCAGCCATACCGCCCTACTCGCAGGCAAGCAAAGAGAAACGCGGAGTCGGAACTAATGCCCTCCACCGATTGGCCGGGAGACAGGAGCGCCCTACTACATCACAGCGCGTTTTCGTGCGCGTTCAAAAAGAAGTTGAAATCAACCAGCTTTTTTATGCGCACCCGGAAGGAGCAAGGACTAGGCGCGACGTCACGAACTACGCCACATCCGGTGCGCGCACGACCTACAGGATCGCGCTTTACGGGGTTCATTGCAAGCGGGGTGACTGGCCTCCGGCATTTCTCCGCTAATGAGGGAAAGCTATGTTCACGCGCACGCTGGACGTGCTTGCACGCATGGGACACCAGTCGGGGCTCCATGCTTCGAGTTTGCTATGGGGGGAAGGCCTGCGACATTACCACCTAATCCGGACGCCCAACTGGAAAAGAAAAAACGACAAAAAATGACCGCATCTCCACGTGTTGAATGATGTTGATTGGGACGAAGCTCTGGTGGTGCTGATGATACTGATTTTATTGCTCATAGATAGTGCTGATGGTGCGGATTTTTTTTATTGCTCATAGGTAGTGCTGAGTTCCGGGTTGCGTTTCGACTTCAATATTACTGCTTTATGGTCGGTGAAATGCAGAGCCAGTGGTTCTTCCAGCGGATCAGCTTGGATCCGCTAGAAGCCGTGGGAACGCATCTCCACCGCTTAAGTCAACGGTCCATGTCAGAAAGAGAATGTGTGGTATGGAACGTGGTTATGTAAAATATTTGAGCATTTGACCGCAGCGCCCTCTCGTCTGTAAACGTTGAGCCAATGCATGCAAAGTTTAACGCGATTATATAAGCATTTGACCGCAGCGCCCTCTCCTGTATAGAAGCTGAGCGGCTATATGCAACGTTTCATCCATGACAGAAACCCCAGCTCTTGAGTTACTACCACATCTCAGAGACCGCTACTCGTCCCGCAATCGTGGCCGAGATGTTAAGGCGATGGACTAGAAATCCATTGGGGTCTCCCCGCACAGGTTCGAATCCTGTCGACTGCGCATACATTTTTATCTTTTTATGTGAGCACGGACGGACGTACGGACGGACGGACAAGACTAGACCCTAAGGAGCTCCGCCCCTAAAAACAAATCACTTGGAGACGATCGTACGTACGTGCGTGACCGCTTTCCGAAACACTCCGTTCTTCTTGTTCTTTGCAAAATAAGAATATAGAACGGCACGTCGCCCGTCTCTGACGCCGCGACTCACCCTCCTCTCTCAGTCCCTCAACGCACCTTCCTTCTCCCACTCCCTCTCGTCCGTCAATACCTGTCAACTGACGCATGCCGTACCCGCGGAAAGGAAACGAAAGGTAGTTCGCTTTACAAATCCGGTGCGTCACTGCTAACCATATAGTTCCTGCTCGGCTGCCATTCCGTTTAGATGTTTTTTGCTTCCTTTCGTTCTCAGTCACGTGGGTTCCATATCTGGTTTACGGGACGAAAAAATAATAAGGCATTTGAACCTGGAATCTGCGAGAAAATATACGTGTGGCAAAACGAGAATTTATGACAGTCATGTATTCTTCGTGAACACGTTCCAGCGCCGTGGAGGGATCGAAACGATGTTTTCACGCGTGCCAAAAGTGACGACATTCAAGATGACCTCGTGGAAAAGGTATATATAGGGGATTACGGCCATACTTATAAAACCCAGAGACAACGAAAAAAAAGGGACAACGCAACGACATCTTAAAACAATGCTGAAAGATTAATTTTCATGACAAGCTCTGTATACCGGGTCATAATTACAATGATATTACAGAGACAGCAAATGACGTCATGCAAAAGCCAGAAATATGTCTACAAAAAATGATCCCTCGATAAATAAAAAACAATCTAAAGCTATAATATTTTGTCCCAAAAATAAGATCCTTACCGTTTCGAGCAATATTATTTTATACTTGCCCCTTCTTGAAATTGTAAAAACGTTCACAACTGTAGGTGTGTTGTTTTCAAATCGCATCTACTGGACAGAGCACGTAGATCATACTATTTCTAAGCTTGTTAGTTTGACTTGGGTTATCCTTTTGACGTATAAATTAAGAAGTAATGGGTCGAGTACTGTTCTTTTTGGTGCACGACACCAAGTGGTATGACTACGTTTTAAATATAATGGGAAAATAGAAATCAACCACAGCCGTGGTTGATTTTAATTTCCCTAATATATTTAGAACCGAGCCTCACCACTTGGTGTTTATCAAGAAGGTAATTTTGAAGCACGTCCCATGCCTTTCCCCGAATCAATAGGATGTCAGCTTTGAAGCAGCTCGCTTGAAATCGCCTTGGTTTCAATCGGTTTCGCAGCTGTGTGTTGAGACGTCATTGTGTTATCGCTGTTTTTCTTCTTCGTTGTCTTCTTTTTTCTTATCTCGAGGATTAATGAGTATAACCATTCACCACCTGGCATGGGAGTTGTTGGTCTCCAGTAATTCTTGGCGCAACAATAGTTTTTTTTTGTTATTTTACGAAATTCAAGTTTGTACCCGTGATCAGACTTAGAGTTTGGGGTCAGGGGCGGTGTTTAATCTGACAGAAAGAGACGGGTACAAACGCTACCGTTTCCGTTCGCCCCAAACTGCACCCTCCTCACCCATCAACTTTCGGGGAAACAATATTTCTGTATGTATATGCCCGTCTTCCAGAATACTTCTTTGTGATACTTCTGCGGATGTATCTCAGGGATTTCCCGTTACATAAAAGACATATGAATCTTAGCAACTGTATTTGGCCTGAAAAAAGTGTATCTCAGTATTTGTATTCCGGAACACTTTTTACAGTATCTCTGCCCGGCTCTGCTTAATACGTTACCGCTTCTTGCCTCGGGTTTCGTTGTTTGCGCTCCTAACGGTGCGGAGAAAAACTAAAATGCACCGAACTCGAAACGCTCCAGCATATTCTTAAGCTCTCAGTGTGTATAGACACTCAGAAAAGATCCCAGAAAAACTAATAAATTTACTGTTAGCTAATACAAGCTACTTTCGAAATAATTATATGCAAATCCGTTAAGTTATAGAAGCTGTCGCTTGAGCACGCTTCGCGCTCACATCAATTAGAGCGTAGTAAAGGATAGAATATTTAGCGCCATTTCGCTTCAATAGACCGATCTCCCCAGCTGTTTGACTGCGCCCCCGCTGCCGCAAGGAATTGTGGGAATTTTAGTGTTTCTGTACGTGCGACAACCTTGCTGGAGCTCTGCGCGTGTGGAGCACAAGACGGCACAAGCCCTCGTATGCACGGCCGTCTGCCTCCTGTGAACTAAAGTTACACAGGCGTCACGCATGCGCCTATCGCTTAGTGAGATTGGCTGATTAGAGCTCCTCGGTGGAATTCACGGTTCGCGCCTCTTACAAGTACCGAAGTAAGAACCGATGTCCAGTGCTGTGCTGACAGGCAAGACACGTGCCACGAGTGAGCTCCTGAATAACCAACAGCTTTTTGATAACTCATTTATCTTCCCCACGGCAATTTCCTTTCACATGACGCACGGAACACGTGCCTAGTTCTGAGCTCACCAACTTGTAGGGAACATGCAAACTGTGTGTTACCTCATGAGAGCTCTATCCTGACGTGAACCGAAGAACTGCTCCATGATGTTAAGGATTGTTTATACTCCGTCGTAACGTCGACGAGTGCACGCGCCCGATTGCATTGGCCGATGCTGGTTGCTAGCGAGGGTTTTTCCTCCGTCGTCATGCGCAACGCGACGTAGCGCAGCGTAGCCCAGCGCGCCTTAGCGTAGCTCACGACAGAATCGAACCTGCTCTATCCGCGTCGTCGACGAGCGCAGGCCCACGACGGTGACTATCCCAGAATCCCTCGCGCGAGCTCGCCCCATTCGGCAATCCGGTTGTCGAGGCCGTCGGGGCCAGTTGGGGTGTGCGAGGCTACAATATAATGCGATAACAACAGAAAGCTGAAGTGGGGTCTGCTTGAAACCGCTGATCGTGCACTAACTAACCTTTTTTTTTGCCATTGTAACGTTCAATTTTGAGTTTTGTGGATAAATCCGAATTGAAAAAAATTTTATCGGCTCCTGTTTTATTTGTAACTTATCGGATCTATTCCGAAGCTTGGGAGCCTACTTATATTCATTCCCCTTTGACTAACAGAAAAGTATCACGTTGGTAACAAGGCAAGAGTTTGCAATCGAGTTTAATTCACACTGCCTTAATCTCTTTTTAGTGCTTGAGAAGTACACTCCTCACGGCCCTTATTGAAGATGTAGGATTGAACATAAAAGTTTATAAATTGCGCGAGTACCAGCATTAACTGTGGAGCTAAAATCAAGCTAAGGCCCCAGGGGTACCCGCAATCATAGACTAGCGGAATGCACATATAGAGACTCACAAAGGTCATTTGAAAAATCTGCAGGCTAGTGAGGTACTTCTTCCACCACAGGTGCTTTCTAACTGCTGGTCCAAGGGATGCAAGAAAGTAGTAACCATACATGATGACGTGGACCAAGCAGTTAAAACACACGGGCACTATCACGTGCCCATCCGAACCGAACGTAATCCACAACCAACGTTGACGATCACAAAAAATGACGAACTACGTGCAATGCCGTATGTGGGAGAACTTCTTGGTGGCGAAAAAGAAGAACGTGTCTAAAAAGTCCGCTATCCTGACGAACACGTTCCACCACACGAGTCTCAGGATTGTAATTGTGTGACGTCTCTGGAGTAGCTCACCCCATGACAGCGCAACGTTTTCCACGCCAAAGTCTGCCAACACTTGGCGAGAAATGTAATAATTCCATTGTTATTCAAGGAGTGACAATGTTATTTTTTTTAGTTTTGAGTGACACAAATCGCTGGATACACGGTTTAACCAAGTCTTCAAAAAATTGTTGCGAGTACATTCACGTACTGGAAATACCAAGTTGTTCAAACACTTCAAAGGAATACCTTAATGAGTCAATTATGGACACATCATCGGCCCGGTTAAAATCAGGAAAAGTGTGGTAAAACAAAGTGTTTTAGGAACAAAATAGGCGACAGAAACAAAGACTGCCTTATGATCTGATATACCGTCAACGACTTTACATTCAAAACGGTTTACTAGAAGAGTTATACTAAGAAAGAACAAATCTAAAACTGACGACTCTCTTGTGCTCTCCTGAACAACCTGCTTTAAACCAATGACAACGAAAGGTTCAGTAACTCTCTACATAATTGAACGTCAGGACCAGATACCAAAAAAGACGACCACTGGATGCCAGGTAAATTAAAATCACCCATTAATATTAAACTGGAAGAAGACAGGTTATGCTCGTGCATAAAGTCACATAAAGCGTGTAACTGATCAATGGGAGAGCCGGGAGGGTGGTAGACAACGCCAACAACTAAAGATATATTTTCCACATTATGTTTGCACCACACTGATTCAATCTGGGGAGGACCCTGTATTACTGAAAATTTAATATTGGCCTTTAAAAAGAGTGCGACGCCACCGCCACGCCAGTACTTCCTATCACCTCTAACCACGCAGAAACCATGCAGAGGGTGTCATTTTGGTGTCATATATGCCATCATGTAACAATGTTTCAGTGACTCCAATAATGTGAGCAGATATTTTCTTTCGAATAGAACGGACATGAAGAGACAAGTCTTCCAATATACAAATATCTGAACCTTTGAGCTTGGAATAATTTTTCAATACTTCCATTTTTTCGCGGAAATCAAGGAGTTTCCTAATGACAGGACGTGAACGATCGTCGTGTTTTCGACCTATTTTATGGCACCTTACAATATGTGGGCAGTTAATATTTAGTTTATCTGAGAATATTTCTGATATGTTAGAAAGTAATGACTCACTAGTTTCGTCTGCCCTTTCCGTGAGGCCATGCAAGATTAGATTATTTCTGCGCGAACGGTTTTCCAAGTCGTCATTCATCGAGACGACTCTGTCTACCACGCCAGACAATGGCTTAAGTTCTATAAGCAGGTTGTCACTAGATGCAGTACAAGGGTCACTTGGCCTGGCGGAAGACGACCCAAGGGCAGCCACTCGTGCTTCAAGAGCGTCAAATCGGGAGGTAACTGACTGATGGCATAATTTGATTTTAGCTATGTCCTGAGCCATCTTTTTCTGGCCAGCCAGCAATTCGGCAAACATATCCAAAACTTTGGGTTGTCTCTCGATATCTCCTCCGTCATTATCGCTCTCACCCGAATTAGCAGCCCTCAAGTCCACTGAAACCGACCTGTTACTGGAACAAAACTTAGAAACTACGTTATCTTGTTTTTTTTTTTTTGCTGTTGTTTGGTGT